>NQII01000577.1:506785-581876 GCA_002778355.1 Clitarchus hookeri
GTTTGATGTGTGACACGTTCTGACACTACTAATAATGATTCCAGATCATCTTCACATGGCATCACGTGTCTCGGAGCAGGGTTTCAAACCCAAACAAGAAAATTTTGTTTGCGGAGCTAGCTAGCGTTGCTGCCCCTAGGCAAGGGAGCACTGTAGAAAACAGCCGCAAGGCCATTCTAGTTTTTTATCAGACGTCGCGTATCTTCCGGGGACCCCTCCCCCCGGGCATGTAATGAAGCCTGCCAAATCCAGCGCTGCCCCTAAGCTTGCGGGTACGAGGCAAACTGCACACGAGGAAACTACACTTCCAGTGTCACCCGAGAGAATGCAGCGGGCGCTGCTAAGGGAGGAGCTTGACCTGAAGATCCCCAAGCGACCGGAGGGAGCCGAAGGACACTCGCTCACCAGATCTTCTAGATCTGCTGCAACCCCCGAAGAACTGTCTTTGACCTCCCTTATACTCACCACCACTATGGTGGTGACACCCTGAGTCCGTTCTGGACAACAGCATTAGTGTTAGAGTGTAGTTATTGTAATAGTTACCTATCTGCAACTGCTCTTGTCTAGTTTAGAACCAGGTCCCCTTCACCTGTATTACGTTATATTACTTCCAGTACAAATTCTCTTGGTTAAGTTAGGAGTTGGTACAGTCCACCGAATCTATTCCTCCTGGAATAAACTCAATCTTTTACACTAACCTCTGAGTACTTGCTTTCTAGGGTGAAATCATTCCCAGTAAATGTCAGCCTACTAGAGAAAAGCAGGAGAGCGGGAAGTGAAAACTACTTTGCCGAACTTGGCGTAGGACTGTGGTCTACCTTAACCGGGGCACGTACGTCGGAAACACACATTAGATGGCCACTCATACTGTTGACCAGGGGCACAAAGGCACCTGGTGCACACGTACAGTAGAGCCACAACCACTACTCAATCTATGAGGTGGCTAGACAACCAGGTCAACCAGTTCACTTCATCCACCGTGTTATCTTTGCCGGTTGGAGTGACTAGACTGGACCTAGGGGTCTGACTCCTCTTGGGCCAAACCCACGACATGGTTAGACATCCTGATCTGGTCGCCGTTCCATCCATCGAGTTATCTTTGCCGGTTGGAACAAGGGGAGATCATCTGGGTAGCCTAGCCCTGGCTGGCAGTACACATTGTTAGGGGAATTAAGTCATCTGTTCTTCTCTAGATAGTAGATTGTAGAACCTCTCCCTATGCTCTTCACCCATATAGGGGGTGCGAAGTGGTGAGCAAAAAGGGTAGCTACCCTAGACGAGTCTAACCAAGGGATTTATAACCTCTTGCCGTCTGCCTTCAGCAGCTTAACCCCTCTAGAACAAGCACAAGCTACCCAACAACATGCGAGGCCTCGCCTTCCAGTCCCACCAAGTTCCTTATTTCAGCCACTCCATAAAACAGTCAGCTAGCCACATCCTATTGTGGAGGACATCCAACAAGGGTTGCCTGTGCCTTTGGGCATAGCCAGTCCTTACTTCAAAGGGTCAAGAGTCAATAGCCCACTGCGGGGACCCGCCAGCTCAACCAGCTGCAATACCACCACAGAGGGCTTTAACTGGTCACCAGTCACAACAGCAACAACGGCCACACCCGGAGCTACCCGGGCGCATCAACCAGATGGGTAAATCAGCTGGCACTCCCACGCCGACGGCGCGGAGAATAGTGAAACCCACACCTGATTTTGTACTGTGTAGGAAATCCACACACCTGACTATATATCACGGCCAAAAGCCGATCCACATCCCGTAATTACCAGCTCCAGCTGCGTAAGTAAACCCGTACCTCTGCCCGTAACGTTTCTGCCACATTTATTAACCTTCACGCGTCAATGGAGAGCAAATTTAATCTATGGTGCTAACCAGTGATGATTATAGCCAGTTACAAATATTAAATTGTAGCCTATCTGTTGTGACTTAATTTTAATGTCATTTCAGGTTTCTGCGACTTCATGCTGCCGAGCGACAAGTTCCCTCTCGGCTTCAAGTTCGATTGCGACGATCCTAATTTCCCTCTGAGTGGACTGCGCTTTGTTGGTCTCATGTCTATGATTGACCCCCCAAGGGCAGCTGTGCCAGATGCAGTGGCAAAGTGCCGTTCGGCTGGCATCAAGGTCATCATGGTTACTGGGGACCACCCCATCACTGCCAAGGCTATCGCCAAGTCTGTTGGAATCATATCTGAAGGTAAAAATCTGTTAAAATTTAGGGATGGATCAAATTGTGTTTTGAGCAGCATTCAAATCCCTAGTCCAATCCTTTAAAATATTCTCGAATCTTTAATCTGAATCCAAAATCATGTTAGCAAAACAATTGGACTCAAAAATATTTTTGTAGTGGAATTAAACAGGTATACAGATACAGCTAATTCTAATAGACTAAAACAACAGTATCATTCAAGATGAAAATATACTGACATGCTGCACATCATTTGCGCCGACATCACGGCATGTAATTACTGGCAAGAGCATATCACCTAAGTAGATTAGAAAGCCAAAAGAACTTAAACGGGGCCCTTAAATTGTGTAGGTGTGTATCTAGAAAAGTATGTATTTGTGCAGCTTTCAGTACNAAAAGAACTTAAACGGGGCCCTTAAATTGTGTAGGTGTGTATCTAGAAAAGTATGTATTTGTGCAGCTTTCAGTATAGTTAAAATAAGTTACATATGCAACGTATATAGCAAAGTAAGGTTAAGATGTGGGAAGTTAGTTTACATACTGTACAGTCTCTGTTGTTTTCAACATGGCAAAATAAGTGCACTGCTGTTTTATTATATTATATTCGTTTCACCCTCTTTGGGGTATGATGACACAGTCATTTCTTTGAGTGTTGCTCCTTCCTTTGCACTCAGTACTTCTTCATTCTTTCAGATCGTCGTCTTCTCTCCTCATCTGAGATGATGGGTTTCGACCTTATTTTAGATTTTTCTTGGAACATTATCCCTTCGTCTTTAAATTTTATCTGTACTGTTATATCAAGTAATGACTTTTCTGTAATTTTTAATTCTCTTAGGTCTTTTTCAATTTCTGTGAACCAATTAGGCTTCGTTTTGCGGTTACGGAAGAAATCAAAAATTTGTTTAATTAATCTATTAGAATTCATTCTGAGAAGATGTCCGTAAAACTTTAGTCTTCTTTTGCGCATAGTATCTGAGAGTTTTTCAATTTTCTTGTATAGCGTTTTATTCTTGACGTATACTATATTATTGTCCTGAAATTTTGTTCCTATGATCTTTCTAAAAAATTTTCTTTCCTTTATTTCTAATTGTTCCAACTGACCTATGCGATTCAAGGTTAGAGTTTCTGCTGCATACAATGCTTCTGGCTTGACCACTGTTTTGTAATGTTTAATTTTGGACCCCCATGAAAGAGATTTCTTGTTGTATGTCTCTCTTGTCAATTGGAAGGCCAACTCCATCTTATTTTTTCTGGATTCTATTGTCTTGCGTTCTGCTGCATTCCAACTAATCCATTCCCCCAGATATTTAAATTCTTTCACTATTTCTATGTTCTCTTCTTGGACTTTTAAGTATTTATTTGGGTGTTTGATGTTTGTCATGATTTTAGTAATGGTACATCACACTANTTCTCTTCTTGGACTTTTAAGTATTTATTTGGGTGTTTGATGTTTGTCATGATTTTAGTAATGGTACATCACACTAGTTTCTTTTAAGCAAATGCATGTAACAGAACAGTGAAAAAAATTATGTACAACTATTAATAACTTTTAAATTGCATTACAGCAGGGGTTAGGTGGCTAAGATATGTAAGTAACTGTGATGTCAAAACTGGTATTAAAGAATTATTCAAATAAATTTGGAAACACAAACTAAAGAGTTTGAATATTTTTAATGAATCGTGAATAAATGAATTTTAAAAGCAGGGTCTAAATGAATATTTACAATGGAGGTGGGCAACAATAAAAAAACATTATAAAATAAAAACCGCACCATGTTGAATTGAAGATGTCATGACTTTTCTAATGTTTGAGTCCTGCTTTCTGGTTCCAATAATTACGTTAAATATATAGGTTTCCCATTATATTAATACCAAGTTATAAGTAAATTTTCTCAAATTATTTAAATTTTATAGTTTTAATTTGCTATGGTGAAAAGAATCTGCTTATAACATTCCTGCCAAAAAAGTTTTATCATCTATAATGCCAATTGGTTATGGTCCTGAAAAATTTTCCATGCTAGAGGNAACATTCCTGCCAAAAAAGTTTTATCATCTATAATGCCAATTGGTTATGGTCCTGAAAAATTTTCCATGCTAGAGGAATGTAAAAATTTGCACTGAATAAAATTTTTTGAGTTCTCGCAGATACTTATATTCTCCACTAAAATGGTTGAAATTTGCACCAAAATTTTAATTATTTTCACAAACTAACAGATTAAAGTTGCTTGTAGCATTACTTTCAAAATATTNAAATTTGCACCAAAATTTTAATTATTTTCACAAACTAACAGATTAAAGTTGCTTGTAGCATTACTTTCAAAATATTGTTTTGCAGACTGTGGTTGTAATTCATTTGTCTTTAAGTAAGAACAAAAATATTTGAGGTATTTATGTAAGAATTTATTTTGTAAATATTGTAACAGTACTAGTATGAAAATATTGGTAGGTATGTAATGTCCACCTCATTTTGTGTATGTGCTCAGGTAACGAGACAGTGGAGGACATTGCCCAGCGCCTCAACATCCCGGTGTCGGAGGTGAACCCCCGTGAAGCCAAGGCTGCTGTTATCCATGGCTCTGAGCTGAGGGATGTGAGATCTGAAGTCTTGGATGAAATTCTTAGGTAAGATGGAAACTGATGGTGGCAATGTAAAAAAAGTTAAAATTCTTAAGTTACTAGTGTAAACAATTTTGTGTATCTTAATGTTTTATATTGTTAGAGTTTCATTAATATGGTCAGAAGTTCGAATATAGATTTTGATAACATGTCGCAAAGCTCTGCTCAACCACAATATGGTACTACAGTATTTGCTGTCTGTGTCCATAAATTCCAAACACGAGAACTTCATATCATGGAAAATGTGTAGGCCTAATATATATATATATATATTTTTTTTTCTATTTTGTTCCCAGCAATACTGTCTTGTCTTATTGCAGTTAGTGAAGGGGCAATTGGATTATCATTTCTTAGATTCTACTGGTTTTGACTATTATAGAGAAATCAAAATCTTTCCATTTTAACTTCCACAAGTTCAACTGAATGCGAGATTGTATTGTAAAGTGATGAAGATAGTAAATTTTATAACTTGTATGTACAGTTTGTGACTGATGGGAGCAACCCTGGATGTGTGAAAAATGAAGTTGTGGTGGGTCAGGCCAGTTTTAGGAAAACCCAGGGTGATAATCAACTGTTAACTCTTAGCTGGAGGTATGTGATGTCATGTGCAAACATCAGTTTTGTGCAGGAAGCTTGGTGCTGACAAACTAAAGCAAAGTTCTTCCAGGGATGTTTCCATCAGCCATGATCAGTATGTTTGNGCAGGAAGCTTGGTGCTGACAAACTAAAGCAAAGTTCTTCCAGGGATGTTTCCATCAGCCATGATCAGTATGTTTGTGTGTACACACGCAAGTGAAATTACATTATATACCTAATTTAGTACAAAAATTTACATGTGCTATGTTGTTGGGGGTTTTTTTTTAAAACTATAATAATGAATTTAAAAATGTTCAGTTTGATATGTTTATAAAATTGCAAAATTGTTGCAGCAGCAGATATTTGGTTTGCAGATGTTTGTTAACCTAACTGTTTTTAATCATGGCGAAAATGTAAGAGTTTTATTTAATGCATACAAAGCTCAAATTCAGCAATGTGTAGGGACCAGTTTGACCACGGCAGAGAGTGATGCAAATTATGCAGTGTGTAATTTTTCCGGTATGAAAATTTTAAGAAGCGGGGAAGTCTCGGACTACTACAAACATGACAAAGCATGTTAAATGTTTGCACTGAGTTGAGCTGTACAAAATCTGCAAAATGTATAAAACGTTCTTGAGTTTATTAAATATTTGTCTCACAATATCAGTTTGCNTCTTGAGTTTATTAAATATTTGTCTCACAATATCAGTTTGCTGAAACGCGTATTATTTGGAACCATAAATTTCTTTTTGCCAATTAAATTTAGTACACTTGTTTCAGCAGTTTTAGAGTGGTGAAATATACTTCCCTTCTATCTGTTTATGCATGCATGACCNCAGGAAGCTTGGTGCTGACAAACTAAAGCAAAGTTCTTCCAGGGATGTTTCCATCAGCCATGATCAGTATGTTTGCGTGTACACACGCAAGTGGTATTACATTATATTCCTAATTTAGTACAAAAATTTACATGTGCTATGTTGTTGGGGGTTTTTTTTTAAAACTATAATAATGAATTTAAAAATGTTCAGTTTGATATGTTTATAAAATTGCAAAATTGTTGCAGCAGCAGATATTTGGTTTGCAGATGTTTGTTAACCTAACTGTTTTTAATCATGGTGAAAATGTAAGAGTTTTATTTAATGCATACAAAGCTCAAATTCAGCAATGTGTAGGGACCAGTTTGACCACGGCAGAGAGTGATGCAAATTATGCAGTGTATAATTTTTCCGGTATGAAAATTTTAAGAAGCGGGGAAGGCTCGGACTACTACAAACATGACAAAGCATGTTAAATGTTTGCACTGAGTTGAGCTGTACAAAATCTGCAAAATGTATAAAACGTACTTGAGTTTATTAAATATTTGTCTCACAATATCAGTTTGCTGAAACGCGTATTATTTGGAACCATACATTTCATTTTGCCAATTTAATTTAGTACACTTGTTTCAGCAGTTTTAGAGTGGTGAAATATACTTCCCTTCTATCTGTTTATGCATGCATGACCNAATTTAGTACACTTGTTTCAGCAGTTTTAGAGTGGTGAAATATACTTCCCTTCTATCTGTTTATGCATGCATGACCATGTCTTGCATCAGCTGTATCTGGAGTAAGGCTCAGAGATGGAGTTCCCTAAGGGATTCTCATTATGGTTCAAAAGGGGGAGGGGGATATAAACTGTAAAACATACAATTAATAGCATCCTCTGTTTAGTTTTGCTGCGACTTGTTAATTATTCTGTAGAATTTAACTTGTGATAGGTTGTGGTGGTGGTGGTGGTGGTGGTGGTGTTATGTTATGCGACACCTGAATATCATCATTGAAATAACACTTACTCTTCCATGTGGGAATTATATATAGAAAGCCTGTGAATGCCAAAAGTTTCAAGTATATGAAAAGTAATGCATACATAGTACAGTAAAGCACCAGTACAACGAACTTCATTACAACGAACATTTCATTAGTACGAACAAACCATATGGTCCCGCCAAAATGCTATACTTTCACATGTAAATAATTTTCAGTAGTACGAATTTTTCGCTTAAAACATACGGTCGATTTATAAAACATTCGCTTTAACGAACATCTTTTGCGCTTCACGAATCCAAAAATTTTGGTAGTAATTTTTTGTAAACGGAAATGAAATTAACTTTTTTCATCCACAAACGCCGTGGACACTTACGAAAACATAAACAATTTCACTGGTATTCTCATAGATGTTGCAGTTCTTTGGTGGTGTAGTTGGTCACAAGCTTTTGTGTTGGCTGATGCAACTAGCGCTTGCCGGCGGTTCAGTGGAGAACTACGTTAGCAGCAGCAGATACTACAGTACAACGTGGTGCGGCAAAGAAAACGCTAGCAGCTTAGTGCCGGATTACGACACTGCCTATGAAATCTATGCCAGTGACTTAACAACAGTTTTACGTCAACCTATAGTGTTAGTGACTTCTATGAGTTACTTCGTAAAGTATGTAAACATTGTGTTTGTTTAATTCCGTGTTTGCTGTAATAGTTATCAAGAGGAAGAACAATTAAGGAACTGTTCGGCGATGTTTGGAGGGAAGTGTATGAGAATAGTCTGTTATCTCAGCTCTCGCTCTTACATCAACACTCCTCTTCCTTCTCTCTCTCTCTCTCTCTTTAGCTCAGCCCTCTCCAGTAAACAACAAAACAACACTGCTATATAGCCGATACATTCCTCCAAGGCTTCTTTATTTGGTAGGATGGCCATGGGCCGGGAGTAAGAGAGACGGTTTTTTTTCGAGGTGTCACATTCCAGCACGGCAAAAAAAAAAAACCAATGAGTCACTGTGTAAAAGACAAAAAAAAAAGGGCCGCCCAGACACCATAAATGAAGCAAAAAAAAGATAAGAAATCCGGCCCACCACAGTTGTTGACCTTCTTTTAACGAACCTTTGTAGGTTCCCTTTATCTTACAGCAGGCCACAATGTTTTGGTTTGAGGGCCAGGAGTTATTTAATTAAAGTATTTTCCAAACATATCACAATCACCACATTTTAATGTAAAAAANATGCATTGGATGTGTTAGAAAGGCTTTTTCTGACATCTGTAAATTTATCCCATCACATGTCATCACTACAAAAAATAGAAAGTGATGTAACTAAAGACCTTAGGGACATGAAGAAGCAGACATCCATCAAAGAGTTCTTTTCTAAAGTTGAAATCAATTGAAGTGTCATGTTTTGTTCTTAAAATATTTCATTTTCTTCAGTATTGTTTTGAAATGGTTTCATGTATGTACGTAACTGTTATTGTTAACTGAATGTGCTTAAAACACTTTAGTTTATATCAGCAGAATGTTCTTGGNGCAGAGAACATTCAGGCTAGCAGCGATGACAATGACTCAGAAGAGGAAACCGAGATCAAACGTCCTCAACGGGAAGAAATCTGTAATGCATTGGATGTGTTAGAAAGGCTTTTTCTGACATCTGTAAATTTATCCCATCACATGTCATCACAACAAAAAATAGAAAGAGATGGAACTAGAGAACTTAGAGACATGAAGAAGCAGACAACCATCAAAGAGTTCTTTTCTAAAGTTGAAGTCAATTGAAGTGTCATGTTTTGTTCTTAAAGCATTTCATTTTCTTCAGTTTTGTTTTCAAATGGTTTCATGTATGTACGTAACTGTTATTGTTAACTGAATGTGCTTAAAACATTTTAGTTTATATCAGCAGAATGTTCTTGGGTGGTGTTTTGCTGCAGTGAGTCGGAATATTTTAAAGGTATTCCTACATTTTATGTAGTACTGTATTCTTAATTCATATACGGTTTACTCTCTTTATGGTACTGTTTCTATGTAGTACATACCAACTTACGTATGATTATCTACATATAAAATTTCATATACACTACAATTACTGGCATATTTAAAATCGTACATTTCTACAATTCCAAGTGGTTTATTGATGAAACAAATTGCGATGCCTGAAATCTTTGATTTCAGTACAAATAACTTCATTTTAACAAACAAGTGGTAATTTGGGTCCCTTGGAGTTTGTTATAGCGAAGCTTTACTGTATTTACTGCGACTTGAAATTAGTGTAGTTGTGGAGCAGTAGTGGCAAAAACCATAAGGTTCGGATAAACTACAATGCATATGCAATTTTTTTTATCTGTGTAAAAACTTGCTTCAAGAATTTGCTGACGTTTAGCTATAAATCTTGTGTCAAAGCTTTCACTACAATGTCTGAAAAACAATATCCTTGTATCAGGTACCACCCTGAAATTGTGTTTGCCCGAACATCACCACAGCAGAAACTAATCATTGTGGAAGGATGTCAGCGGATGGGGGCCATCGTTGCTGTGACGGGAGATGGTGTGAATGACTCGCCGGCTTTGAAGAAGGCTGACATTGGTANTACTGGCATATTTAAAATCGTACACTTCTACAATTCCAAGTGGTTTATTGATGAAACAAATTGCGATGCCTGAAATCTTTGATTTCAGTACAAAGAACTTCATTTTAACAAACAAGTGGTAATTTGGGTCCCTTGGAGTTTGTTATAGCGAAGCTTTACTGTATTTACTGCGACTTGAAATTAGTGTAGTTGTGGAGCAGTAGTGGCAAAAACCATAAGGTTCAGATGAACTACAATGCATATGCAATTTTTTTTATCTGTGTAAAAACTTGCTTCAAGAATTCGCTGACGTTTAGCTATAAATCTTGTGTCAAAGCTTTCACTACAATGTCTGAAAAACAATATCCTTGTATCAGGTACCACCCTGAAATTGTGTTTGCCCGAACATCACCACAGCAGAAACTAATCATTGTGGAAGGATGTCAGCGGATGGGGGCCATCGTTGCTGTGACGGGAGATGGTGTGAATGACTCGCCGGCTTTGAAGAAGGCTGACATTGGTAAGTATCTTCCTTCTGAAATCAGATTTTGGGATTAACTTATAGCGGAAAAATTTTCAGGAGCACTTTTACTCCAAAAGTGCTGTGGNTATCTTCCTTCTGAAATCAGATTTTGGGATTAACTTATAGCGGAAAAATTTTCAGGAGCACTTTTACTCCAAAAGTCTTGTGGTTTAAGTATGCCAGCATAAGGCACATTTTAAATACTATTTGATGACAAATGCCTACTGTATTTCGTCACTTAATGGTCACACATTTTATACTAAAATTTCTTGAAAGTTTGGAATAGGACTAAGTACTATGTGAATTGTAGGTTAGATACTCGAGAAAAAAACACTTTTTCCAATGCAATTAATCTTAATTATCTTCTCTCCATCAGTTTGCCTATTGCTCAGCACAGTGTGGTCCTGTTTCCTTGCCTTACATGCATTGTGAGAGAGAGGGTAGTGCTTTGCTCTCACCTATAAGTATTTGCAAGTACACTCTGCTGTTTCGTGATGTGATATCGCTTCCTCCCCTTACGTGTCTAACAGGATGGGAACTGGTTACGTAGCAACTAGCGCAGCATTTTCTTTCTTATTTTTCATGCCTGGCAAGAGGAAANGTGGTTTAAGTATGCCAGCATAAGGCACATTTTAAATACTATTTGATGACAAATGCCTACTGTATTTCGTCACTTAATGGTCACACATTTTATACTAAAATTTCTTGAAAGTTTGGAATAGGACTAAGTACTATGTGAATTGTAGGTTAGATACTCGAGAAAAAAACACTTTTTCCAATGCAATTAATCTTAATTATCTTCTCTCTCCATCAGTTTGCCTATTGCTCAGCACAGTGTGGTCCTGTTTCCTTGCCTTACATGCATTGTGAGAGAGAGGGTAGTGCTTTGCTCTCGCCTATAAGTATTTTCAAGTACACTCTGCTGTTTCGTGATGTGATATCGCTTCCTCCCCTTACGTGTCTAACAGGATGGGAACTGGTTACGTAGCAACTAGCGCAACATTTTTTTTCTTATTTTTCATGCCTGGCAAGAGGAAAAGTTGTTGCCTAGCAACCAGCACAGCATCCTTGCGTCTTTCCTCTNTTTCTTATTTTTCATGCCTGGCAAGAGGAAAAGTTGTTGCCTAGCAACCAGCACAGCATCCTTGCGTCTTTCCTCTCTTGGCCAATGCAGGGCCACATTTGCCCTCTTTGTGGGAGGCAAAAATACTTACCTATCTTAGGCTACCTTCAGCTGCAACTGCTTTGAGGCTGGTGAAATTACTCTTCTCACGAATTTGTTTTCGGAGGGGCACGTGGAGTAGTGCATGTTTCTATGGCTCAGCTGCAGTGCCAAGAAGACAGCAATTTTTAGGTTGTAAAAATGACTTTTTTCTGCATTTAAAACTTATGGTGTGACTATTATTCTATGGTGACCAGTACGCGATAAAATACTGTATTTATCAGTTTTGAAAATGTCATCATTTCTCCTAATTAAGTGTTAGCCAACCATAACCGTTCAGGTATAAAAGTGTGGTAGTTGTTGAAAAATACAATAGAAGCTACACTGTGCTGGATTGGTTGATATTGCTATACTTAAGGGTCCATGATGTGTGTTGTGAAATACATGTCAGTACATGTAAATCGATAAAAAAATTAGCTAGTCTCCTGTATCCTGATGACTAAATGGCCCACCATGTATATTTTGTGTTAAAGGAACAGAGCGAGTCATTTTATTGACGCTATTTCTCGTCTGCTCCTAATTTCTCCTCTTCCAAATACTTTTTGTCAACTCCTAGTCTTTATTTCCTCTTTGCCATCTCCTCCTTGTCATTAGGTTCCTCTTGCCTCCTAGTCTTTCTGTTCCTCTTTGCCTTTCCCTCCTTTTCTTTCTATTCCCCTTTGCCACCACCTCCTCTTCTTTAAGTTTCTGTACCTCCTCCNTCTTTGCCTTTCCCTCCTTTTCTTTCTATTCCCCTTTGCCACCACCTCCTCTTCTTTAAGTTTCTGTACCTCCTCCTCTTTTCGCTTCTGTTCCTCCTATTTTTACTGCTCCTACAAACCATCTACATTGATGCAGCCATGTTCTTGNCCTCCTCTTTTCGCTTCTGTTCCTCCTATTTTTACTGCTCCTACAAACCATCTACATTGATGCAGCCATGTTCTTGTTCCCAGTATAGGTGCCACTAAGTATGTGTAACAGTAATAATATTTCTATGAATATAATCGCTTGCTTTAATTCCTGCCTTAATTTAATTTGTTTGCAGGTTTTTTAAATTGGGTTTTGTCTTTGAACNATATAATCGCTTGCTTTAATTCCTGCCTTAATTTAATTTGTTTGCAGGTTTTTTAAATTGGGTTTTGTCTTTGAACAGGAGTAGCCATGGGCATTTCTGGCTCTGATGTGTCCAAGCAAGCTGCCGACATGATACTGTTGGATGACAACTTTGCCTCAATTGTTACGGGAGTGGAGGAGGGCCGGCTTATCTTTGACAACCTGAAAAAGTCTATAGCATACACACTGACTTCCAACATTCCCGAGATCTCCCCCTTCTTGGCATTCATCTTGTGCGACATCCCACTGCCCCTCGGAACTGTTACCATTCTCTGCATTGACTTGGGAACAGACATGGTGAGTATTTGTCAAGAAAATATGGGGGGGTGGGTAAGATAATTTTGTCACGNTGCATTGACTTGGGAACAGACATGGTGAGTATTTGTCAAGAAAATATGGGGGGGTGGGTAAGATAATTTTGTCACGGTGGAAATTTGATTTTTGGATTGTAGCAAACTTTTTAAAGAGTTTTTGTTTTAAATGAAACACAAAGATGGTAGAATGGGATGGTCAGTTAAGCTGCTTATTTATAGAGTATCTCACTCTTAGATGGCAGTGTGAAAAGTATAACTGGCATTCACATTCCTTTTCCAGTATTTATTGATCACATTTAGTGTTGCTCTTGTTTTGACATAGTTATGTTGGGAAATGCCCAAAACAGTTTTGAAATTTCTAGGCATATATTTCCTTTTTGTAGAACATCAAGAGTTAGTAAAAGTGAGATAATTTCACATCCTAAATATTTTCAAGAGGTAGAAAAAAAATGTGAAAATAAAAATTTTACATCAAATATTTTTAGTGTACTGTAAAATTTATAGTGTTATTATTTTTAAAAAAACTTAATAAAAATTCTAATTATTTTTTTTATTAATAAACTTGTAGATTTGTATGCCATTGAATGTAATGGGGTGTAATAATAACCGCCTCTTGTAGTAAAAACAATACTGGTACTTTATACTTTCATGCTGGACATGTATTTACTTATTAAAGTTTCATAGTGCTCAAATTTTTAAATGTAGGTAGGATATAAAATTGAGAAAGTTTTAAATAATTCAAAAATTGGGTAAATACCACTACAATGGCTGACTTTTTATAACCATAATAATTTCTTTGATATCATGTGCATGCTATGCAGTTAAAAAAGCAGAAGGTTAGTTAAAAAGTTAGTGTTTTTGACAGTAACGGATTAGTTTATCATTGCTTAATTGCGATTTGATTTTTTCGAAAGTAACAAAGAGATATATATACAAATATCCTCTTATGTTAACAGTTTCCTTCACACTGTTTTTCCCTTCCAACAAATGTTTGTGCTACAGGTCAATGGTATGATGCGTTTTGTGGTAGTTAAACTGAGACTGTGGTGTATAAAAACTTAGAATATGTGTTAATTATAGTATTTATGTTCAATTGCATTTTTTATCAACACATGGCAAACCATAGAGAGTGAAATTTGTTTAAAATTTTGCAGGTTATGCTGTCTCGTAAGGGAACTGTAAATTGTGTTAAAACTAAGGCTGAGCCAACACAGATATTTACCAATACCGATATAACAAATATTTTATTGCCAATATGAACTATAACTGATAACTAATACAGATTGATGCGTGACTTCGGGTGACTGACAACCACATCACAGTCAGGCAAGGTTTTAGTGTGTCTGTCAGAAACACTGGCGATGTGTCTGGGTTGACTTTATTGGCTGTTAACCGGATCCCGGCCGGTATATAAGCTGGGGCACGTGGGGCACATTTTAACTGTCAAATGCTTTATTTACTGTTCACAGCTGTTCAAATAATTCTGTCATATTTAAAAAATCATCACGTACGAACATTCACAATTTAACCTATAACCATATTAAGGTCAGCTTTGACTTTTTAACAATGAGACAGCAACGCGCCATGTCATACGCTCACCATTCACCTCACCAGTTGCCACTTCTGCCAACTTTGGATTTGTAACTCTCCCGCAATCACATCTAGATATATTATAAGTATTCAAACATTAAAATCTCTTTTCAGTTGTAAATTACAAATTCAAAAGTCATAATTTTTGTTATAATAAGTATGCAATACACTAAAATTGAAAACTTATATAATTTTTCTTCTACTACTAGCGGTGCGAAACTTCTCGTGAGAGAGAGATAGAGCGAGTAGCTCCGCTCCACCGACAGCCTATTTTATGTTTCTTAGTCACTCCAAAAAAACCACCATGTCACTAGGGCCTATGCACCCTTTTTTAATTGACCAGTAGAAAATTTTGTTAATACGAAAGTAACGTTCAAATTATTATAACCTGTAAAGTTTTAACCTTGCTAAAAGAAGAAAACAGGATAAATATTATGTTAGTACCAATGCAAATAATACACACGTTCCATACGTACGTAAATATTTTTGGCGAAATTAACCTTACACTTGTTTGATTTTCCGTAAAATAAGTGTCGTATTTTTACACTACAAAACAATGTTGAAATGGTGGTTTTCTAGGCCTTGTACATTTCAAACATTCTAATGACTGTTTTGAAATATATTATTTACAAGTCACTCTAACTTACAGTTGTAATTCCTATTTTTAATTCCTGAACACATACCCTGTGACAATTGTGGACAAGTTTGTCTGCCCCTATAATAAAATAATTTGCACAATCATTTAGTAAATACGACACTTCACAGGTTTCCCGAAACTAATAAACTGCAGTACGAAAATACACTTTGGCATTTCATAACACATAACAACACCGAAGATGACCGACAGCCANATGGTGGTTTTCTAGGCCTTGTACATTTCAAACATTCTAATGACTGTTTTGAAATATATTATTTACAAGTCACTCTGACTTACAGTTGTAATTCCTATTTTTAATTCCTGAACACACACCCTGTGACAATTGTGGACAAGTTTGTCTGCCCCTATAATAAAATAATTTGCACAATCATTCAGTAAATACGACACTTCACAGGATTCCCGAAACTAATAAACTGCAGTACGAAAATACACTTTGGCATTTCATAACACATAACAACACCGAAGATGACCGACAGCCACACGTATCAATAATATTACATTTCATGCAAGAAAACTAAGGCATCCCTACAACAAACTATGCTTAATGAAGTTAAATACATAAATCATTTACTATCTAGGGATGGGTGAAATAATAAATGTCGATTCCGGTTCTGGTGCAGATTCTAAAATTTAAATCTTGGTTCCAGTATTCAGTTCTATTTTGAATACTTGCCTTTTGCTTGCAAGTTTATTAAACCAATGCAGGTAAAATTCATTAAATGTTTTATTTAACCTATGAAAGAATTTAACTATACCAAGTGTGAAGATAAGTTTTAATGTATACATATAAACTTGTTGTATTAAATTTATTTGAGGTTAGTAAATATGTAAAAAATTATTCTTTTTTTACATTAATATGTGGTGATTGTGATATGTTTGGAAAATACTTTAATTAAATAACTTGTGGCCCTAAAAGCAAACATTATGCCCTGCTGTACAATAAAGGTAATCTACAAAGGTTCGTTAAAAGAATGTCAACAGCTGTGGTATGCGGCCCGATTCCTTATCTTTTTTTGCTTCTTTTATGGTGACTAGATGGCCCTTTTCTTTTTTTTGCATCTTTTATGCAGTGCCCCACTAGTTGTTTTTTTTTTTTGCAATGCTGGAATGTGACACTTCTAAAAAAACATCTCTTCTTCCTCTTTTACTCCCCAAAACCATCCTGCAAAACAAAGAAGTCTGTATCGATCCATCGGCTAGCAGTGTTGTTTACAGAGGAGGGCTGAGAGAAGGCAGAGGAATGTTGATGTGAGAGATGAGATAAGACTGTTACCATACACTTCCAGTGACTGACTACCACTCCTCAATTGGTTTGCCGTGTATAGCATGCACCCCAGAAATTTTTTCCTTTATGTTGGGCAAAAAAGGGCCGCTATACATGAGTAAAATANTATGCGGCCCGATTCCTTATCTTTTTTTGCTTCTTTTATGGTGACTAGATGGCCCTTTTCTTTTTTTTGCATCTTTTATGCAGTGCCCCACTAGTTGTTTTTTTTTTTTGCAATGCTGGAATGTGACACTTCTAAAAAAACATCTCTTCTTCCTCTTTTACTCCCCAAAACCATCCTGTAAAACAAAGAAGTCTGTATCGATCCATCGGCTAGCAGTGTTGATTACAGCAGAGGGCTGAGTGAAGGCAGAGGAATGTTGATGTGAGAGTGAGATAAGACTGTTACCATACACTTCCCTCCAAACATCACAGAACAGTGACTGACTACCACTCCTCAATTGGTTTGCCGTGTATAGCATGCACCCCAGAAATTTTTTCCTTTATGTTGGGCAAAAAAGGGCCGCTATACATGAGTAAAATACAGTCGTTATTTTTGTAACAACAGAGTTTGGCCATTGCTGTGTAGAACCAAGAACCGAGTAATTGTTGTTAACCTAAAACCGGTTGCGAGTCAAACCTCAAGAACCGATATAAATTGGAACCGAAGAACCTAACCGACCCATCCCTACTATCGATAAAATATTCCAATAACACTAGTAAAGTACTCACATAAACGTGATGGAAAAAGATTACATGCACAATGACGTTCAGAGCTGGAAATGTTTCACTGACTGTAACTGTCCGTATGCTCCACCATAATTACTACACATTATTGTTAACCAGTTCGACAAAATAAAAAAAAAAAAAATNAACACTAGTAAAGTACTCACATAAACGTGATGGAAAAAGATTACATGCACAATGACGTTCAGAGCTGGAAATGTTTCACTGACTGTAACTGTCCGTATGCTCCACCATAATTACTACACATTATTGTTAACCAGTTCGACAAAATCAAAAAAAAAAATTTTANAAAAAAAAAAAAATTTACATTACTTTAAAAACATAATTTAAACTGAAAGTGTAAGTATAATTGAAGTTTCGAATTACAACCTTCAGTTCTAAGTACTGTTTTCTTTCATGATCTTCAATATCGCCAACTAACAACATACATCCCGCAACAAATCATCATTTGATACAATACTTTGCAAATGAGAGCATCTACTGTTTACATAGTGTGTAGGTTGGTCACATTCTCTGTCAAACTTTAGTGTACTTACATAAAATGCAGTATAACATTGGTGGCATCATACTTTCTTATGACAAGACAATGTTTAATAATTTAGTTAATGTGCAGTAGTTACTTTGCAGATGAGTTGTTTGTACACATACCTGTCTTCTGTGAAAATATTTCTATGATTTCATCAGTTTTGATGGAGTGATTTTGGTATATTTTTTGCTACTTTTTCTATAATTTTGTCAAAAATTTAGGCAATATTTAAAATTGAATATGGAATGTAAATACTATTTGTAATATGATGCAATTGTATTTCCACCATTTTTTCCATGACTGATACACAGGCAGAGCTTGTCCATGCTATTAGGAAACATCCTNGATGAGTTGTTTGTACACATACCTGTCTTCTGTGAAAATATTTCTATGATTTCATCAGTTTTGATGGAGTGATTTTAGTATATTTTTTGCTACTTTTTCTATAATTTTGTCAAAAATTTAGGCGATATTTAAAATTGAATATGGAATGTAAATACTATTTGTAAAATGATGCAATTGTGTTTCCGCCATTTTTTCCATGACTGATACACAGGCAGAGCTTGTCCATGCTATTAGGAAACATCCTGTGTGTGTGTGTGTTCATTTGCGCATGTTTGTGCATATGTGCTCATGCGTGCATGTGGGTGTGTAAAATAATTACCTCGTCTTTTGTTGCCATCCAGGTTTCTAATACCCTATGTTGGTTGCCCAAAGAGGGAAAAAAAATTTATAGGTTTTGTAGGTAAATTAAGCTTTCTGTAGATACAGTAGGACCTTGATAATCTGGCATTCTCTGGGATCTGTCAATGCCGGGTTATCAAATGTGCCGGATTATCAAGGTAATTTTTAAAAAGCTGTTNTAAAATAATTACCTCGTCTTTTGTTGCCATCCAGGTTTCTAATACCCTATGTTGGTTGCCCAAAGAGGGAAAAAAATTTTATAGGTTTTGTAGGTAAATTAAGCTTTCTGTAGATACAGTAGGACCTTGATAATCTGGCATTCTCTGGGATCTGTCAATGCCGGGTTATCAAATGTGCCGGATTATCAAGGTAATTTTTAAAAAGCTGTTTTAAACAAGGGGATATAAATAAAAACTATAGTTTTAACATACCAAAACTAATAATTGTTATTTAATAAACACAGTAGAAGATATTCCAGTATAAAAAAATTAAAAGTACATATGTGGTATTGTGCTGTACCAACAAAATTGAATTAAAAATCAAATACACCTAGTGTACTGCACCGTTAAATAAGTTTAGTGCTAAAGTTTTATCAAAGTTCAATACAGTACTGTATATGTAAATCATTTTGTAAGCCTATTATGAATCACCATCTAAAGGCCTAGAATAGGTGTCTGATGGGATAGCTTGAATTTTCTTCTGAGTCCTCTGAAACATTGCAGGGATGTTAACTTGTTTCTTGGATTGAGTTCTTTTTTGAGAAAAATTATTTTGTATAATGTGGAGATTCATAACTTCAGCAATGTCATATTGATGGCTCCCCTCTGCGAATTTTACAAAGGTGTTTAAGGCTTCCGAAGCCTCAGCCCAAGAGATGCGAGTTGTAGGCGTTTCTTCATCATCACTGTGTTTCTTGTGCCTCCTGTGGGCTGAAAACACTTTTTATTATCACATCGTCAGTCAGCTCTTCTTCGATAGGCACATTTTTATCAATGTCGATACATCTATCAATTTCTTCTACTGATAGGGCAATAAGTTCATTATTGGAAGCACAATTTATCGCACTTAAGATTTCAGAGTGGTCAGTTGTGGGCTCATCATTTTCATCCTTTTCCATCTCTGTTTCTTCGGCAAGTTCAGGCCATAATTATCTCCATGTTCTGTACNTGAGTTCTTTTTTGAGAAAAATTATTTTGTATAATGTGGAGATTCATAACTTCAGCAATGTCATATTGATGGCTCCCCTCTGCGAATTTTACAAAGGTGTTTAAGGCTTCCGAAGCCTCAGCCCAAGAGATGCGAGTTGTAGGCGTTTCTTCATCATCACTGTGTTTCTTGTGCCTCCTGTGGGCTGAAAACACTTTTTATTATCACATCGTCAGTCAGCTCTTCTTCGATAGGCACATTTTTATCAATGTCGATACATCTATCAATTTCTTCTACTGATAGGGCAATAAGTTCATTATTGGAAGCACAATTTATCGCACTTAAGATTTCAGAGTGGTCAGTTGTGGGCTCATCATTTTCATCCTTTTCCATCTCTGTTTCTTCGGCAAGTTCAGGCCATAATTTTCTCCATGTTCTGTGCAATGTTATATTTTTTACATCGGACCAAGCTATTGCAGCTGTAAAAATAGTCTTTAATGTTAAAATTATGTTGGAANCAATGTTATATTTTTTACATCGGACCAAGCTATTGCAGCTGTAAAAATAGTCTTTAATGTTAAAATTACGTTGGAAATCTTTTACGCTGCGCTCTGAGCTCAGCAGCTTCTGCACAAACGTTCCTCTATACTTGCACTTGAAATTTTACCGCTTGGTTCATGGGTTGTATTAGTGGCGTAACATTGGCAGGAAAATATGTGCAACAAATATTACCTTACACAAGCTGAGATTCTGGAGGGTGAGCTCGGCAGTTGTCTAGGACGAGAACTGCCTTTGAATCTTGAGGTAACCCTAGTGTTTAAAAATTTTCTTTCACAGCTGGAACGAAATGATGAAGGAACCAGTCTTTGAACAACTCTGCTGTCATCCAGGCAAATGTGTCACATTTTTGAGAGGCCTCGGCTTTTTATACTTTCCAATCGCAAACGGTGTCAGTTTATGATCGCCTGAAGCGTTTCCACACACTAAGACAGTTCTTCTGTCTTTATTCTTTTTAAAACCCTTTGCGCTGGACTCCTCAGCTCCCACAAGGGTTGAATTTGGCAAACACCGCCATAACAGTCCAGTCTCATCCGCGTTGTAAATTTGGGGTGGGGACAATTTATNTTGGCAAACACCGCCATAACAGTCCAGTCTCATCCGCGTTGTAAATTTGGGGTGGGGACAATTTATGGTCATCAAGAAGTTTTTGAAATGGTTTATACCCATTTGCAGCAGCCCCATCAGCTGATTTTATTTCACCAGAAACGAAACGTCTAGTTTACGGATGCCATGACGAATCTTGAAATTATGAAGCCACCCCTTACATAATGAAAGAATTTTATCTCCAGGCAAATCTAATTCCTTGTAAAAAAAATTTCGCCTTTTCAATTATAATAGGTCCCATTATTGCCTTTCCCTCTGCTCTCTTAGCACTGAACCAGTTATACAAAACTTTGTCTAGAGTTTCTAATTTAGGTTTCTTTAAAATTAGTCTAAGGTCTAGACTTTTAACAGAAGCAGATTGCTACACAAATTTTTCCAACTGTTTTTTTTTTTANTTAAAATTAGTCTAAGGTCTAGACTTTTAACAGAAGCAGATTGCTACACAAATTTTTCCAACTGTTTTTTTTTTTTTAATATTGTATATAGTTGAAGATGCAATATTAAATTCACTTATAATATTGTTTAGGTTCCCACCTCCTTCTAATCTTCTTATGATGTCTAGTTTTTGGTGGATTGTCAAAGTCACATGTTTGCGTTTTGCCGTTTTAGGCACATTTTTGTTCGGTTTACAAAACATATTCACTGTACGTACAAAATTTTCACTGTGCTGCAGTCTATTAGACAGTCATACAAAAAGCTAAACTTTGATACAGTACAACTGATTTAGTAAATAACTGTAAAAGAAAACCGCTCAGCATTGATGCAAATGTAAGTACAGTACATACTGTAACTGAAGGTATACGTAAATGAAGATTCGTAGTGTTACTAGCACGAAGCCAAGATGGCTGATTCCGCGGAAACAAATTGTGACTGGCAAGAGACAGAATGGTTCTGATATTTCCCGAACATGTCCGACTGTACTGCCAATGCCAACTGTGTTCTGATGCGTGCCGAACTATCGGGTCTGCCGGACTATAGAGGACCGGATTATCGTGGTCTTACCGTACTTAAACAAAAAAAAAAATCTGCTTGCTTAAAATTCTTTAAAGATTGTTTGTGTGCGCTTGTGTATGCATGCATACACGTGTAAAAATAAGGAATAGTACATGTGGCAAGGGAAAATGAGCTCCTGCTCTTAACCTCAAAGGATGGTGGTGATGCTTGAACATTTCAGGCTGCGTTTCATACCTGGTGTAATTTATGCCCACTGCTTTAGTGGAGTGGACACACAGTTGCTTAGTACTGGTGGTAGGTTGACAAGTGTTGAAGGCTGTTCAATCTACATTTTGTTTGATGGATCATTCAGGAGCTGCCATTGGTGTTGTGGTTCATAGTGATCGGAAGCAGGATTACAGGGATGGTGGAGTCAGAGGTGGTAGCTTTTGGTTGTGTGTATCTGGGTGGCAAGATTTACAGTATTAAATTTTCTTAAGCTAATGCAATAAAACAGTGTGCTGGACCTTAAACTGCATATTAGGCAGGGCTGTAACAAAATGGTAGCCAGAGGATCTAGTAATTCCTGTTTTTGGTACACAAAGACTGCAGTGGGAGGTGTTTTACCACACCTAGAAGTGGTTAAAAGTGGTTGTGGCAGTAAATCTATCACCTTGCAAAGATGGTGAGAGGCAGTTGACACTCGGCGGTGCTTACACCACCTCATCCTGTTTGCTTTACTAGTATAGTAGTTGACATGCTGGATAATGATATGAGGATGAGGCAGATGGTGACTGACCTGGCTTATTTTCACTAGTTTTTGTTTCATGTGGTTAGTCACAGTGGGAGTTTTCATGGGCAGTAGTCTCCGCCTCACACAAGATGTCATGTTGGTGACAGACGTACGATATGGTTCAGACTTATCTATGGTTACTGCCAAACGGTGAGCTGCCACAGTTGAGCTCCAGCACTTTGTGACTGATCANAATATGATTCAGACTTATCTATGGTTACTGCCAAACGGTGAGCTGCCACAGTTGAGCTCCAGCACTTTGTGACTGATCAACAGCTTTTTTTAACTTTCTACTGCCTGGTGGTGAGCAGTGAGTAAGAGATGGGGGTGTGGAATGCTTCTGCCAGGAATTGATGAGAACTGGAATTAATTGTGTGGTTGCATGCCCTCCAGTTTCTCCCTTTCTGTCACCCTCAAAAATATGTGATAGCAGAGGGTACTGGGTATCATTGCGAATCTAATTTTTTGCAATTAACTGTTACATTGGAGAAAGCTATGACCCAGCATTAGGGTGAAGTAGTGCTTGTCTTTTCAAGAGGGTATATAACCCGCCGAAGGTTAAAACAGGTCCATTTAGTCAGAAGTTTGTAGAGTCTTGGCTATGCACTATGTTGCCTCAGTACACTGAAGATGGCACTTGTGGCAAACTCGATTTTTTTCAGAATTAATGCTCATTTCTGATGAATGAATGCTATTATCTAAGGCTCAGTACAGCCAGTGGCCCTTTGGGTGCCTAACAGCAGTCTGATTTATGTCAACTTGTTCTTGTAAGAGGATCTTCTGGATAATAACTGGTGTATGGGTGCTGTATTTGTCCAGTAGCTTGTGCCGAAAAGGCTTTATGGCCCATGGATCCTCAAGCTGCATCATATATAGTGGCTCTGTAGACAAGCTTGTTCCCCCAGCTGGAGCCTATCACCATTGGCTGCTGTCCTGGGAGGAACACTTAGGAATAAATTATATGTAGTCTTTGACCAGAGTCAGTACAGAAAGGAGTTTTTTTTTTTACTGACGTTGAACCAAACTCCACCCCTTGTCTGTATTCTAATTCTTCTCTTCATACCGAATGTTTCTTGGTAACAGCATGGCTGGCATCAAAGCTAGTCTCATTCAATAAAATAATTGGAGTGCTGTCTGGTCTGAACTCTAGCTGAACAGACTAACCAAGCAAGACATTTTAAATTCCCCGTAGAGTTAAACTAGAGAATAGAAACACCACGACAGGATTTCTCCCTTAAGACATCATTTGAAGGACCAGGCAGCCAAAGAATGGATAGAAACAGCCCTAATCTTAAAACTCATCATAGGATGCACTACTTTTGAGGCCTTAGGATACCCAAAATATCCCAAGTACTAGTTTAATTTACTGGAAACAAGAACCACAACCACAAAAGAAGTGGAAGTCAGCAGCTGCAGAGATTCCACACTAGTCCATCCTGTCATTCTCTAAATAGCCTATACTAAGGATGCCTGGAAGTGCACAGCTCATTCAGTTGCACAGATAATAATTTATTGCAAATTACAGACGGAGCAGAGGAGCAGACCACATCTACAGCACAGACTACCCTGCCAGTTGATACACAACCTAATGTAATCCAAAACACTTTAAAATAGATCCATAATTTAAAATTAATGTATACACATTTCTCAATACTTAAAGCAGTATGTTACAAGATGCTGGAAAGTGTTTTTGAATGTAGAAGAGATTTCTTAAAATGTGAATACATATTTATATTTTTTATGAACCTATAATGCAATAATAATGTACAGGTTAAAATACCAAAACATTTTTTCACTATGTTGTAGCATTTAATTACACAACCATTATTTTGGGGAAATTGTAATTCTGATAAACTTTTGATATTTTATCTTTGAATATTGTCATATTAAGTTTAGCTTTTGATATTGGTTGATACGTAGCTTCTTCTTTAAGAGTCCCTGTAAAACATATTACAACTTGCAACCTTTCATCAAAAATTCCACTATCTAAGAACAGTATTTTGAGGATTCTGTCCAACTGTTGCCAGTTCAATGGTAGTGTTAACAGTTATAATATTTTGACGTTGCATGTCTTGTGTGTGATGTAGGTCCCAGCAATCTCGCTGGCCTATGAGGGACCAGAGTCAGATATCATGAAGCGAAGCCCGAGAGACCCTTTCAAAGATAATCTGGTCAACGAGAGGTAACTTTGCTCGTAGCAGCCTCAGCAGTTGAGGTTGCTCCTCCACAGAAAAGTTTGCTCGTGTTTCCTCCGTATGCGCAGTATTTTTACTTGAAGCATTTTGCAGCCGTTTAGTAGGCTAAACAGAAATTTCAGAAATCTAAAGAGTTTTTTTTCAGAAATTGCTTCTTAATTGTTGCACTGAAAGTTGGATGTTGTCCAGGAAGTAAGCTTTTTTACCATCCATTTATGATTATTCCTGTTCATGTATTTAGTTATGGCCTTCAGTAGTTTTTTCCTTTGTAACGTTAAAAAGTCGATTCATTGCATTTCATCAGAAACAATACCTGGTAAGTCGGTGGTAGCTATACTTGGTTTCAAGAGAATTTTTTCAAATTGAAAGTGGAATATTTTTTTTAATGACTATAACACAATCATCTTGCCACTGTACATGGGTAGGTTTCTAAGTGTTTCATTTATAGGATATTTTGATCATCATAGGGGATTTGAATAAAAAAAATACTTCATCACTACAGAGATCAGATTGTTTTTATTTATAGTGTTACAGGTGAGAACAAAAAATTGTGTTGTGATATCTTGTAAAACTTTTTNGGTGGTAGCTATACTTGGTTTCAAGAGAATTTTTTCAAATTGAAAGTGGAATATTTTTTTTAATGACTATAACACGATCATCTTGCCACTGTACATGGGTAGGTTTCCAAGTGTTTCATTTATAGGATATTTTGATCATCATAGGGGATTTGAATAAAAAAAATACTTCATCACTACCGAGATCAGATTGTTTTTATTTATAGTGTTACAGGTGAGAACAAAAAATTGTGTTGTGATATCTTGTAAAACTTTTTNGAGATCAGATTGTTTTTATTTATAGTGTTACAGGTGAGAACAAAAAATTGTGTTGTGATATCTTGTAAAACTTTTTTCTTAAGGTGAAAAATTAATTAAATAAATTATATTAAGTGTTTTACTCATTGTAGTTCATTACATTGTATTAGAAGTAGATTAGATTTTATTTTGTAGATAGTTTTTTAATTTGCATTTTTATTAGTGTAAGTGTTTATTTGGGTGGGAAGTATTAGCATTGAAAATTAGAATAAATGCACCGGAAAGTATTTAGCACAAAGAAACAAACTAGTTTTTTATAGTGTAACAGTCCAGGTTATTTAAGTCAAAGACATTTCTTCAGTTTTAAGTCTTTGTTCTTTGTTTTGATAACCATGTGTAGTACAATTAAGTTAGTACTATTTTTTTTTTTTTTGTTTCCAGGGGCATTATGGATGGCTATGTTATCATTGGTCAACCTAAACTATATAAGTGCTTGGTATAGTTTTTGTTGGGTTACATTGCCAGGTTTGAGTGTTAAAAATAAAGAATAACCAGATAAAAGTTGNGGGGGGGAGGATTAGTGCAAATTTTAAATGTTCCTCTTTACAATAAATGGCTATGGGCCAGATTTAATTTGCTTATTTTCACCATTTTGTATGGAGAAATAATTTTATAAATGTGATTTTGTTCTTTGTTGCTTTACAAACATGTAACCTACTGTAATGAAGGAGATTTGAATTGTAAATTATTATAAAATTAACATAGTATTTTTATATTGAGACTTTCAATGAGTCTNGTAATGAAGGAGATTTGAATTGTAAATTATTATAAAATTAACATAGTATTTTTATATTGAGACTTTCAATGAGTCTGAAATAGTCAGTAAAATTTATTTTGTGCATACTTTTTAATTTTTACAGCATCATACTTATCTGGTTATTTATTGTTATTCCTTAATGCTGGTTTTAATTTAATTTTCTTTCGACAGCAATTGATGCAAGATCTGTTCAATATATGTATTGTTTTTTGATTTTTAAGGTGAAAATTTGTTAGTATAGTTTAGAAGTTTTAAATTTTTGTGTTGGACTTCCTATCTTGACANTTTGATTTTTAAGGTGAAAATTTGTTAGTATAGTTTAGAAGTTTTAAATTTTTGTGTTGGACTTCCTATCTTGACATCTCCCTGCCAAAACACTTTACATCTGTGTGGCCATTGTAAAGTGATGCATGTTGCCTAGGTCTTGCTCTCTAGATCACGGATTTAGTGTGAGCAAACAAAAAGCATAACTGGAGTGTTCACTTAGAGATTAGATTTAGATGTGGACTACCAGATGTAAAGGTTCACACTCACAAATATCCTTGGTTTCCCAAAAACATAACTAGTTGCCTGCACAAATGCCTTATGTGTTTTTTGGTTTAATTGGTAACCGACCCTGCAAGATGTGCTGGTAATGCCTTGCCTTATGTGTAGATGCAACCCTTAGCTGTGTCGTACGTGTGTTTTCATAATTTTTTGTTATAATTTTTAGTTTAATTACTTTGTTTTTTTATAGTCTGCCACAATTTTGTTAGGTCCCCGCCATTTCCCTGGCCTATGAAGAAGCTGAGTCAGATATCATGAAGCGTCAGCCTCGTAATCCTTTCACAGATAAACTCGTAAACGAAAGGTAAATAGTGATTTGAGGTGGATAATATTTTTTTTTGTGGTTTCCCCCTGAGATGTCTTCTCATCCTCACCATTGCATTAATGGAGAGGGTAGAAGCATCGTATGACGTATGTTGGTCACACACCGAATCGTGTTACTTTGTGTTTTTGTTTGTGTTCTGTATTTGTCTGTGTGTGTTGTTGGCATTTTGTTTTCAGGTAAGTACAGATTTTGTACGTGTATCTTACTCTTTCAGTTCTGGAGGTAAATTTCTCTTTTGGTTGAATGGGACGACCTTACACGGAGACGAAATGTGACGCTGAACGAATCCGAGTGGTTTTTTTTTTTTTTTTTTTTTTCTTATTTTCATGCATGCACTTTGGACATGACAAATTCCTCCTCTCACCTTGCCACTTTTTTTCCTCTTCCCCATTGTCTATCAGTATCTTTCTCTCTTTTCTGTGTCTTGTTCTCTTTATCGACTTGGGAAGCGTGTGGTCGCGAGTACTAACCATCTCACTGCTGCAATATAGGTGCCTGCTATTTCTTTGGCCTACGAGGCACCAGAGTCAGACATAATGAAACGACAGCCTCGAGATCCGTACAGGGACAATCTGGTAAACCGCAGGTGGGTGTCTGCTCCTGTGTAGTGGCCTGCCACCATAACCCGCTCCACACGCCCCACACCTGCCTGTTGTGCATGCTCTATCTCCTTGTCTTGCTCAGTTTACCTGCTGGAGTGACTTGCACTGCGTAACAGCGAGACAGCCACAGTAACCGTGTCCGCAAGGCATTGCTTTCAGAACAGATTATAGTTCATCATTTTTGACTTTGTGAAATTGAATACTTTCATTACTGGTTATTGTGATGCTGACAGTCATGAAGTCTGCTAGTAATTAAAATATGTGCACACATATCTATGCGACTGTAAGCAAAACCACAACTAGAAAACTAAAGTTCTCTTTGTGTTATACATATTTGTCTACCCATGTAATTAATTTATAAATTTTGAGTGTTTCAACTCTAACATCCAGTACTCCTTCGAATACTTTTTTTTAGTGAGACAGTATTTCCTGACATCCGTGTTGCTTGTTCCCTACCTCTGTGTGCTATTTCTTCCTCTCCCCTTCAGTGTTTTTGTAGGCGCATTTGTATTTGCCCCATGTTCAAAAATTACATAATTCCCTCCCTTCATATCCTATTGTTGCAAATAAATTTTTGTTATCCAAAATTTTGGATTAAATCTGTGAACGTAAGTTTTGCATTCAAAAATTTCATCGCGTTCTGATATTAGTTTTACTTACCTCCCCCTTCACTCCATGCGTTAAAATAAGTGTAGCCTCCCACTTTGTTTTTGGTTCATAATTATTTTGACATTATTGTTGTCAGACCAGAGGGAGAGTGGTTACAAAGAAANCTCCCACTTTGTTTTTGGTTCATAATTATTTTGACATTATTGTTGTCAGACCAGAGGGAGAGTGGTTACAAAGAAAGAGGTTGTATATAGTAAACATCTGGAGAGGCCCTAGTCATGGTGGGGTTGAAACCAGTTCAGGGGAGAACAAGGTTAAAAGAAAAACAGAAGAGAGCATGGTAGCCAATAGGATGAGAGTTTCCGCAAAGATCTCCGCAAGAATTATGGTTTTGTGCAGTGCATAAAATGATGGTATGGCTGCAGTAATCACTGAAACAAAAAACTTGTAAATGAGACATTCCATTGAAAAGTAAAATTCTGTTATTAGTNTATGGCTGCAGTAATCACTGAAACAAAAAACTTGTAAATGAGACATTCCATTGAAAAGTAAAATTCTGTTATTAGCTACTTTACTACTTAAAGGCCAGTCTTAAATTTATATCAGGATAGAAGTTAACAAAAAAAAAAATTATTTCACTTTTATTTAAATTTGTTTTTTTTTTTTAACATTTGCCTATAAATATAAATATTGAAACTGTTGTTTTTAGAACTCAAAGCTATAAGATATACTCTTTAACATCATTNTATGGCTGCAGTAATCACTGAAACAAAAAACTTGTAAATGAGACATTCCATTGAAAAGTAAAATTCTGTTATTAGTTACTTTACTACTTAAAGGCCAGTCTTAAATTTATATCAGGATAGAAGTTAACAAAAAAAAATTATTTCACTTTTATTTAAATTTGTTTTTTTTTTTAATATTTGCCTATAAATATAAATATTGAAACTGTTGTTTTTAGAACTCAAAGCTATAAGATATACTCTTTAACATCATTNATTTGCCTATAAATATAAATATTGAAACTGTTGTTTTTAGAACTCAAAGCTATAAGATATACTCTTTAACATCATTGAACATTTCCAAATCTCTCGCTTAGCATATCTGTAACTATTTTAGACTCATTCCTTTCACAGACTCCCAAAATATTTATACTGTAATTTTTGTTTTACTTATCAATAAAATTATATTTTAAGTTGTATGCTATTGTCAATTAAACTTGTCACAGTTACAAATTATTTTGGGAAATCAATTTGAGTGATTATTATCTGCTTAGCCATAGGCGACAAAAAAAAANTGTCACAGTTACAAATTATTTTGGGAAATCAATTTGAGTGATTATTATCTGCTTAGCCATAGGCGACAAAAAAAAAATTTTTTCATCCAAATTTTTTATGAAACTAATTTTTTATGTTACGATGTATTGTCAATTGTCATTGTTATGGATTACTTCTGTATATTTAATTTCCTTATTCTCTTTAGTGGCCAGCTTGTTGACTACGTGTTTATATTTATTTAAGGCTATGTAACCTTAATATCACAAATTTTAATATTAATTATTTTATAGATATTTGTTAATAATTTATTAACAGGATAAAAAAAATAGAAGGGGGAAAGAATTACATTTCACTTTAGGTGTGTGTCACCTGCAGATCTTTTTTCTGCTCTGTCATAAGGAGGATGATGTGACATAGGCGAGACGTACTAAGGGAGTTTTCAATTTAATTAGCAACACTTTGACACTTTCTTGTATGGATTGAAATGTAACAACCTTCGGATTTGTATGCTTACTTCGTCAAGTTGCACTGTAGTAAGTTTATATTTTCATAGAAGACCTGGGATAGCCAATAAATAAGCACAGTAAATTATTTAAATGGTTTTAAAGTGAAAATATGTGTTATTTGTGAAACATTTTAATGTAAGATGTGTGTGCACTACTGTTCAGAAAAATGTATCTTAGCCACGTGCATGCAACATACATGCTTAATATAAAAATTTTCTAACGTCTAGTGGAAAGTTGTCTCCTTCGTATGATGCATTTTAACTCGTGAAATGTGTGAGCATCTAAAGCGTTCACCAGTGTGCTAAAATTTTTAATTTTGAGCCTCACTGAATTGTGAAGTAAGGTAAAGCAGGTAATTATAATTGCAGTGCTCATTAATACTGCGTGAGTTGTAGACTTGAATACCACAACATTTAATGTGTAGTACGTTAAATATGTTGATGGTGTTTTGAAGTCAAAATTAATATTTTGAATGAATTAAAGTAGTATTTTGCAATGAAAGATTGCGTCGTCTTTAAAGTTGGAAAAATATGGTTTTCTTGTTTACTGGACAATAAACAAAAATTCAAAGCATTAGTAACACCAACTTATGCAAATTTTATGAGGAAAAATTATCATTAAGATTTATTAGGCAAAATGAGACAATTTAGTGACTCAGAAACGTGATCAATTTTTCAGCATGGCGTCGTAAAAAGGCCTAAGCAATACGTATCCCACAGAAAGGTCCATAATCAACCTGCTGAAGTTAATCTAAGACTGCTGGGTATTCTGGACTAAGGCAAATCTTCCACGAGAAATTTGGAAAGCAGGGATGTCAAGTTTATGCTGATTAGTTCCCTTGTCACAGAGAATCCAAAAATTTTAATATCCGTATAGTTTTCATAGGTAAGGATAGATAATGGAGACTATTTTNCCTTGTCACAGAGAATCCAAAAATTTTAATATCCGTATAGTTTTCATAGGTAAGGATAGATAATGGAGACTATTTTCCATGAGGGTCTTGAACAGGAAACCATCCCAGATTTATAATTATGAGAGCTCAAGAATGATCTTTGATGAAGCATTGAGCTGTTGCCCAAAGATTGAAACTGTTAATTCAGATCACTGCAAGAACGAGTTCGCTGCAAGTTGTAAAGGGAGTGTTCAGAAAAACTGTTGTGATCACACTAGTGAGTTAATGTTTCTGTGACTAATGATGAGCATCAGTTTAGCTAATTTTAATGACGAGAAATAGAATTTGACAATAGTAAGAGTGTTNATGAGCATCAGTTTAGCTAATTTTAATGACGAGAAATAGAATTTGACAATAGTAAGAGTGTTTACACACAATTTGTATAATGGTAATCATCAAGTTATTTATAATAACGTTTGTCAAGTTTTACTAAAAAAAAAAATGTAAAAGCAATGTACATACAGCAAGTAATTTGAAGTTGCTAGAGAAACACCTCTCCCCTTCTCAAGCAAATTTGATATTAAGTTTTTTAGACTAAATTGACACAATTAAACTTTCAATGCAAGTTCAGTAACTGTAATCTGCTGTACACGTATGCATGAAATGCTATGTTTAAAGATGTTAAACGTGCTACAGTGTTGTATGGGGATGTGAGAGGTAAGTTTGTTATGCAAATACTTGCAAAGCAACTTGATTGCTCAGTTTTCCACATATGACAATGTGAACAAGAGTAGATTCCACTAAAGACTGACCCCACATGATGAAATATAGTTAATGAAGGAAAATAGCAGAACTATGAAGAACATTATTGTGTGGAATGTTCGGTATATATAACTGGATCAGGTGAAGATGCAATATGCATTTGCTCAAATGCGAGGACTTGTAAAGTGGCAGCGGATAAAACTAACCTATACACCAGGGTGGACTGCTACAGAATGAAGAATTGGACATTTCACATGCTGTTATAAGGTCATTACGAGTGGTAATTTTAATATCCATTTAGTGATGCATCTTTCATTGTTCTGTGTAATGAAGTGCCATCTGTGTGTGTGCGTGTGCATCTCTGAATGATTATATTAGGCATAATATTGAAAATGTGATGCCCATTGTGGTGAAAATTGCAATGATGTGTTAATGGCAACTTGCATGGTGCACCGGGTATTGCCATGCCATGACAGTGAAGGAGAGTTATTAGTTGATCTGTAATGAGTGCTTGGGTGCCAGGCCATAAATATGCGCACAGCCACGTAGCAAAGCACAATGTCACCACATGGCCTGGAGTTAATGCCGGATGATACTGAGACAACCCTGCCTGCCCTGTTGACCATTTAACATGCTAAGCTAACCTAGGGTATGTGGGGAGTTACTGCCCTCAAAATGCAAATAGATAAGCAGTGAGGTAGTAACTTGCAGGTCTAGGCACAAGCCTGAACGAAACCCAATCCATTAGCACAGATATTTAATTATTTCCAAAACAAGTTGCAATTACATCACGCTGCACAGATAAGTGAATTACAAACACTGAAACTGCTAAAAGTTCAACAGCAAAAATAAATTAGATGGAGCCCGATCTGATGCAGCACAAAGTATTGGCAAGTGGTTCTGACACAGATTAAAAGAACCTGATGGCAGAACAAAGTTAAGGTCTTCTCAAACATGGAAGGGTCAAAAGCAAACCAACCATGGAAAGGAAGGCAAAGGTTTTTGTATTAAAATTGCACAACAGAATTACTTTGTCAGTGAATATAAGATTTAAGTTCCAGTGGGTCAAATGTAACACATCCGCTTGAGCTTTGGGTAATGGCCGGTGAAATTGACCACCCTAGCGGCAGCCGAATGCGTGAGAAATTCCACCATAATGGCAGACTATGAGAAATTCTGGGGAATGGTATGTTATCTGCACTTTATCAAAGGAATCACTAAAATAAAATTTATGTAACATACTAGCAACATCAGAGTTAATTTAAGTGACTATCAACCAGTGCATGACAAGATACCCTAAATGAAGTCACCTGGCGATGGAAACATGTTGCACTTCACTCTCAGGATGTCCACACATCACTCTGTACATGCATTGGCTGCACCCTGCAGCAACCTAAATGAAGCAGAGGCACGAGGTCTGTCATCAGTGTGTTTATACATTGGGAACAAAATTGTTTTCAATTGTTGTAGAATTGATGGTTTGTAGCTCTGTGTTACAGGAAAATATTGTTAATGTTTTGAAATTAGCCTGTAATGTTTTTGTATTTACCATTAGTCTTGTAAAAGTTCAGACATAATAGGAATAACAGTCTTACTATAAATATATAAAAGGATATACTATATATTTTAAAGATTTTCATTGTACTCTTGTTATTCGTGTGGTTTCAGTTTATAGATATTGTAGCTCTTTTCAAAAAAATTCACTTGTTCATTTTTCTCATCTGTTGAAATTTAAAATGCATTCGCTCTTTATGGGGTTCACATTTTTATTAAAATGTGACCGTTGGCCTTAGATTCTCAAGTTGAGATCTATGTAAGTCCTTTCTTACCCGTTGTGTTTTTCATGTAAAGTAATATGTTTGGGTTGACAGTTTTTATTCCTGTCCATATACAGTGCTCCATTCCAAATCTCCAGCTTACATTTTTTCCTTGGTCTGGTTACATCTTGTGTTTCTCAGTGTACCCTAGTCACTCTGATCTAAGTATCAACTGCATTCCCTATACCTGCAAATTTGCAACCCTTTTCCTTATCCATTTCTCTGTACAGCTATTTTTCAAATTTTAATATTTGCAGAAATTANCTGCAAATTTGCAACCCTTTTCCTTATCCATTTCTCTGTACAGCTATTTTTCAAATTTTAATATTTGCAGAAATTAATTTAAGAAATTAGCATTTCTTTTACTCATTATTAATGTTCAGTATGAAATCATAATGCAAAAGCCTGTTGAAATCCTTGAATCATACCTCGTTTAACTGTTCTGAATGCAATTTTGTGCCTTGTGTCTCGTGTTATTTTTCTGTGCAGTAGTTATTTCAAGAAGAGTATTTTACTTATCTAAGAAACAAAGTATCAAGTGTGTCATAAAACATGGGATTTATTAATGAACATAGGAGTGAAATTTTGTTGGTGTTAAGTACATAAATGTTACAAACTGTTTTTCTCACATAATTTTATAACACTCTCTATCTTGTTTTTGTGGTCAGGAATTTAAAATTAATTTTTTATTGTATGGCGCCAATCATTAGCTGCCCTTATTAAAATTTGTAAAATGTCCTTCAAACACATGTGTATTCGGGTCAAAAACATTCATGTACCTCTTGCCAAAATGTGTGTGTCCATATAGTGGTGGAAAAACTTTCTGTGGCATTATTCTTCTCTTCTACTTTTTTCTTCGACTACTTCATTTTTCTTTTGATGTTTGACTTTTGTAAATGGAAAAGAAAGCATTCTTGGAGTCCATAAAATGTGAGTACAGTATTTAAATTTGATTACAATTTTTTATGTGNAAATGGAAAAGAAAGCATTCTTGGAGTCCATAAAATGTGAGTACAGTATTTAAATTTGATTACAATTTTTTATGTATTTAATTTGAAAAAGAAAAGTCATGCAATTTACAATATGTCTGAAATAATTTTCAGACTGCCTTCTGGCTCTCACATGATTTTATAATCTCTCACATGATTTTATAACTGCCTCAAAAATAATTAATTTGCTATGTTTTTGAAAGTATTTTATAAATTTAATCTNAAATGGAAAAGAAAGCATTCTTGGAGTCCATAAAATGTGAGTACAGTATTTAAATTTGATTACAATTTTTTATGTGTTTAATTTGAAAAAGAAAAGTCATGCAATTTACAATATGTCTGAAATAATTTTCAGACTGCCTTCTGGCTCTCACATGATTTTATAACTGCCTCAAAAATAATTAATTTGCTATGTTTTTGAAAGTATTTTATAAATTTAATCTTGCAAACTGCTGTGCATATAACAGTTTAATGTATATCAAAAATATTAAATGTTCCTGAAATTTTTAATGGTGAATGATTTTTATGTTTTGTATGTAAACAATGGGTATAACATGGCTGCAGTATCATACAAAACCACCATTTTGAAACCAGAATTATGTGCATGATTTTAAGAGGCAGTGCATTAGCTGATGTGCGTTATGTGTAAAAAAAAACATTCGGGTATGGAATTGTGGGAGCTATGTCAGCAGTCGTAACATTACAACTTACTTGCTACAGAAACTTTCTATTAATTAAAATTGCAGTGTATCAATTTTTTTTATTACTGCTGTGTTTACAGTTACTTCAGTTTCTGCCAGAGTTGTGTTTACTGAAAATCATTGCTTGCCTTTTCTTTAATCAGTGGCGAGCTGTTGAAATGCTTGTGTGTTCCCACTTGTCTCCTCAAAATAGCATGAATCGTGTGTTCAAGTTGTTGCTGTGTATAACTGTCTCTATATGTTTACATTTTATTATTGCAGTATTTTTAAGATTTGTCAGATAGTGTTATTGCAGTATTTTTAAGTTTTGCCAATATGTTTTCAAAATTGAAGTACAGTAATATTTTCTCAGTGAATAAATTTACATATTATAAATGAAGGTTGGTTATGTATTTTCACTTTGAGGTATAATTCATTTCTTCCTTAAATTAGCTATTTATATGTAGGAATTTTGTAGCTGTTGTGAATACAGTCTGTTCCACTATAATGTGTGTCTAAAATCCACAATTAAAAAAGTAATTAGTGACAGCAAGGTTACCCCATAACGATGCTTAGGTGTATAGTTTTAATTTCTTAAATGAGAAGTTTAGTAAAATTTTGCTCCTAATAGACATGTTAGTAACTGTAGTTTGTGGATAAGTTGGCATGTTTTATTCTTCTTTACAGAGTCTGTTGTATCAGAGGGAACTGCTGTTAATGGGATCTTTACACCCCCTGGTTAGTTACATAATTAGTGACCCGCTGCACATTTTTATGCAAATAGTTGGTTAGGCTTGAATTTGGGAAATTTTTTCATGTAAATGACATTTGACCAATTTCAGAATTATTAACCCAGCTTGCATTTCAGATTTAAAATAAAGTGTGTAGACACCTCCTTTGAATGCAAATAATAATTTGTACTATTCTTGGTTAAATGATTTTGTTGTGTCATTTGATCAAAACCTCAGTTAAAAATAACTTTCACACTTTTGAGGGTAAATAAATGCACGTCCAAATCTGTACAAAGCAGTGCCAATGACACCTGAGTATGCCAAATCTTTGTAATCCAGACACTGTAATTGTCAGGTACACCATGCAGTGGCTGGGTAGTGGTGAACATGTAATGTGACGAGATGTGTGCGAGTAATAAACCTCTTTCATACACTANTATTAACCCAGCTTGCATTTCAGATTTAAAATAAAGTGTGTAGACACCTCCTTTGAATGCAAATAATAATTTGTACAATTCTTGGTTAAATGATTTTGTTGTGTCATTTGATCAAAACCTCAGTTAAAAATAACTTGCACACTTTTGAGGGTAAATAAATGCACGTCCAAATGTGTACAAAGCAGTGCTAATGACACCTGAGTATGCCAAATCTTTGTAATCCAGACACTGTAATTGTCAGGTACACCATGCAGTGGCTGGGTAGTGGTGAACATGTAATGTGACGAGATGTGTGCGAGTAATAAACCTCTTTCATACACTAAAAAAAAAATTTGATAGCTGCTTGATTAGTAGCAGTGTGAATAAACATTGACCTATTTTTCCTCAGACATTTATGTAGATTGATCTTGGGAGTTCACCTTCATAAGTAGAGGGCAGTGTTTTGGCAAAGCAAGGTCATAAGTTATTGACGGCACTAGTTGGACATAATTGTGGCACATTATAGAGGAACTTAATGTATGGTTTATTAAAATATACATTTTGTCAGTATTCAGATGTTTCCCTTTATCATTTAGAAATAGAATAATATGAAGGTAAGTTTGTCTATAATGTTACTATTTTCACCATTTGCAAATATGTATATTCAATAAGTTAAGTACCATTTAAACTTCAGTTCCAATAACAAACATGCTGTGAAATTTGTGCAGTGAAGCTGGTGAACTCTCGTGAAATAATCATTTTTATTGCACAGCCACAAAGAAAAGTTAAAAAAAAAATTTGCTGTATGAGAGAGCACTAGAATTTTTGGGAAGAGAATTTAATGGTAACTGAGAAATGCTGCCAGCAGTAAATAGCATAGTTAGAAATCATTCTAATCTCAAAATTATTATTGTTGGTATGGTTAATTTGTATTGCCAGAGTACAGTACCTTATTATGAGATGTTTTGCTTGGCATGGTTACCATGTTAGAGCAGATGCAAGTTGATATTTTTTTCAACACATTCCATGTGCAGGATCTCCACAGTTGGTAATAGTATCAAAAAGTCAGGAATTTATGACGTGAAAAGATGTTTGTCAGGGAAGTGAGTGTGTGTTGTTTTTTTTTACCATTCTCTGCTTGTCCATAGAAATACTTGCAATTTTTGAAATTTCTAATTAATATTTCACAATGTGAAGTCTTGTCACAAAACAATCAAAAGAATGGACACGTGTGTATGCTATGCAGCAGGAATACAAGGACTGGTCTTATAATACTGGTTCTTTATTGTTTAAAAGCATTCTGTGAGCCTTGCCAGACCAGTGTCACTTGATGACAGCGAGGTGCTTCAGTTTGGTTAAATATCGTCTGGAATTGTATTTCATGCTGGCTTCATACATAACAGCATATTTCATTACCATAATTGTTGGTGTCAAATTATTTTAATACACTTTTTTCATAGGTACCACACATGGATAGTATGACTTATGAGATTATTTGGTGTGTTTTTTAGACAATTTACTAGCATTGTCAAAATTACAGTGGCAGTTGAGATGATGGTCATAAAAAATTGGTGAAATTGAATAGCCATTTTTCTTTGGGGATCCTGATGCAGCAACTTTGCCATTTTTAGTGTCTGACTGTTAGCACTTTTCTTTGGTAGTGATTGTTTGAGAACCAGGGAGCTAATACAGAAATTAATTTCACTGTGGATCATATTTTGAGATGGCTGGTTTTGTGTTGTCGTTGGGGAGGGGTATAGTTGGATGTTGAGAGAAGTGACTAGAGTAATGGCTCTGGGATGTTCAGGTTCTGTGTCCCACATCTATTCTCAGGGTTTTAAGACCAGGGAGTTAACAGGAAGGTTGTACTGTCTTAGTGCACACTTGTTGTGGAGGGTGTTTGTAAACTGACATGTTGGTCTGGTGCTCTGTGGATGATTGTTGTTGCCAATGGCTGAGTCAGGGAAGGTGGGGCTGCGAGGCAGTGCTAGAAATGACTGCGTGCAAAGAACTGCACTTGTTCCCCCCTCAAATTAGATTTCACTGGCATTTGGAGCATCTAAACATGTGGCTGAAAGATCCACTTATAAAGCCAGTGCCAGCGTATCAGAAGGTCTGTACATTTGAGTGCTCTATTGTTGTTGGCATGTGGAACAACTTTTAATTTGGTCAGAAAAGAGAAAGCTAGTACGCTCTCAGGCTTGAATTGTATCTTCCTTACCATTCAACAAAGAGCGAGGGGTAACGTGGAGTTACTGCAGCAATGGTGACTTGGGTGGGAGTGGCAAGCTATATTGGTACTACTTTCACACTCAACTTCTTCAGATGGTGGTAACGGTGGGCACTTGAATTATGGAATGGTGTTTGGCAATAGCAAAGGAAGGTAAGCAAACTGTTACACTGGCTATTATAAATGTATACATGATTTTTAAACCAGTAACCAAGCTACTAGACTTTTCTAATACTGTTTGTTCACCAATATCTATAGTGCTGAGTCTGTAATTAGTAGCAATGTCTACTACATAAATTGCACAGTATTAAATTCTAATTGACTCATGCTAGCGGTATATAGATTAGTTAAATTGCTTGTGACCAAAGCAGCCAGTTATAGCTATAAAAATTATACTATATCTTGTTTTGCACATTTTCCTGTATTTGAAGTGCAAATATGATGGCACTCAACCCTCTTGGTAGTCTTTTTTTCTAGCCTTTCATCCATAAGTTGATACAACTGGAAACAGCGGATAAAAAGTGGGTTTTAATCCCCAATGTTTATAAAAAAAAATTTCCCAGGAAAAGGAAAAGACTTTCATTTTTGATCTTTTATAGATTTAACATAAATAGAATTGTGTTATGGCTTTGTGTGCTGTGCCAAGCTGTTGAGAGGTCCTGAAAGGGTGACAGGTATATGTATTCAACATTTAATATTTGTTAAGGAATGCAGTAATATTCTGTATTAAAAATGTTGTAGATTGGCATATAAATATTAATTTTAAAAAAATTCAAATATCCTTTTTGCAAATTATTTAATTCTTCAGCATTTCAAAACTTAAATATGATTACATACCATTTCTCTTTGCTTAATTTTGTAAAATAGTTTTTTTATAATTGGGAGTCATAACACTTATCCCAGAAGTTATTTTTAATGCTGGCAATGTAGCAGAAAATTCAAAACTTCATATGCAACTATCGAGAATGTAATTTTTCACACAGGTTAATCTCAATGGCTTATGGTCAGATCGGTATGGTCCAAGCAGCAGCAGGATTCTTTGTGTACTTCGTCATCATGGCTGAGAATGGGTTCTTGCCTTCTCACCTCTTGGGTATCCGCAAGCAGTGGGATTCTAAGGCAGTCAACGATGTGACTGATTCATACGGGCAGGAATGGGTAAGTGTGCACAAGATGAGTAATGCTTGCTTTGTTAGGTTTTTTGTAAAACTTTGTGTCCTAACAAGAAATTTATATTTTTTTTTTCCATGAATTGAAACTGATTTTTGCCTTTCCGCAAAGATTCTTTGGTAGTTAGTAATGATATCTTGGTTGAGCACACAGAATTCTACTAAGATTGTTCAAATCATTCTGAAAGTTCAAGTATTTCTTCTTGGAAATAAAATGTTTAGCCACCAAGGTGAACTGGGTTTGGTTCTTAATGGGGTCACCCAGATTTTTTCATGTCGGCAAACGTGGCAGAATTTTCAATTGGCCGGCGAGTTGTCTTGGAGCACTCCCGTTTACCCTGCCATTGCATTCTGCCACTTCTCCATGTTCATCCTGTTTCACTGTCACTCTCGCTCAAGATCTCGGTGTTAAACACTGACCAAAATCCCTCAACTCAACAAATGGTAAAGAGTTGCATGTCTAGCAGCTAATTCCTTCATTTAGATGAAAGGCGAGTGTTAGTCGGGTAAGCATTCTCAGTCTGATACAGATATTTGACTCCCGACCATGCTGCATCGTAAATAACCCGGTCAGAGCTCATACCGGTGCTGGCCCTTCCCTGTTTGCCATTTTATGCTTGGGTGGCAGTTGGATGATTTAGCAGTTACTTTGTGTACATTGAGGAAGCAGATGGCTGTAAGTGAGCACCACAGGCTTCATGTAGGGTCTCACAAGAATGAAAAAAAAAAAGATAATGGCTTAATGTAGCTGCTAGTGATCTACAAGTTGGTTTACTAGCCCTGGTTGTTCCAGCACTGACAAATCCTGAAACTTTAACCTGCTGTGTACTTCAATACTAATGTAGTTTCCTTACTTACTGGTGCGAAGGTATCTGCGAGCTTTTTCTTTTTGGCTTGGCTCCACATGTTGTTCAGTCTGGTCGTATTCTCTAGAGTTGGAGGCAACACTTGGACAGGCATTGGCTCCACCTTGAATACTGTAAGCACGGGCTGCTTGGATTGCAAAGCAGTGTGTGCCCCTCATCCTAGTGAAGAGCTTGAAGCCTGAGAAGAATAGACTACAGGTGTACTACATAGCAAATATTTGGATAATAACCAAATGCCTTTTGGTGTGTGCACCTATAATAGATGTTGGATATCTAGGATAACCTTCAGATTTTTCCTGTTCCAACCACTGGCAGTTTAGATGTGACTAGCCGAAGGTTGAGCCTGTAACATTGAACATTTACATGCCATGCTTTTATGCTCTAAGGTAGTAGGATTACCACTAGTTATATTTTGAGGATGGGGAGACTTTATGAGGCAGATTTGAGAATCTTTACTCCAAAAGTGATGTGGACAGCGTTATTGGAGCTATGGTCGTTTAGAGCATGCTTGTATTTACCCCCTTACATCTCTAGAGTGGTTTTCCTGTTCTGAATGTGTAATAGAATATAGGTCTGTTTTATAGGGAGAAGTTAAAACATCTGTCATGAAAAACACTTAAGCTACACTGGTATCCAAAATTAAATCACCAGACACATTAGTCTTTCTCATAATCATTATGCTACCACATAGTAACGGGTGATAGTAAAATGGCAAGAAATTAAATTACACCCATATTGTGAACAGCAGATGGCATTGCAGTCCTCTTACAACCATGAAAGTGATGATGTCAGTGTTCTTATTGAACGGTGTGCATAACTCTTACTGTCGTATTAGTCCATTGGAAACGTTTTTGTGTATGCTCAACTGTGGCACAGAGAAGATGCCTGGAAGACTCTCTGCCATGGAGGGCGATAAGAATGGAATGTGGACAGTCGCAAGTTGATGTGGCCAAATGGCTTAATGTAAATTGTTCTGTTGTATCTCAGATGTGGCAGCAGTTTTTAGCATTTCGAACTACATAATCCTGAAGACCAGGGCAAGATGGTACCACCATAGTACTGCACAGCAATTTGCATCTGACCTCACAGTATCTACTGGAACAGGTGTATCGAGGCAAACCGTCTATAGATGTTTTAGGCAGAGAGGCCTTTAAGGCCTTCGTCAGCGACCTGCTGTGTGTGCACCTCTGACACATGTTCACAGATAAAGACTTGTAGAGTGAATCAATCAACATGTCCACTGGACAGTCACAGTGGGCCAATCTTGTCTTTGTGGACGAGTCGAAATTCAGTCTTCAGAGTGATTCTCGACAGGTTCATGTCTGAAGAGAACCTGAAATACTTTTTTGGCCCTTAAATATTGTGGAAAGAGACCACTATGGAGGTGGTCAATAATAGTGTAGGGAGGCATTATGCTAACCACTAGAACACCTCTCCATGANGAGAACCTGAAATACTTTTTTGGCCCTTAAATATTGTGGAAAGAGACCACTATGGAGGTGGTCAATAATAGTGTAGAGAGGCATTATGCTAACCACTAGAACACCTCTCCATCATGATGTACTGGTAAACCGGCAAGGTTTAACTGTTGTTGGGTATCGTGATGAAATCTTGGCACTCCATGTTTGGTTGTTTTGAGGTGCTGTGGGCCCACACTTCCTAATGATGGATGATAATGCTGTGTCTCACAGGACACAGCTGGTTGATGTCTTCTTGGAAACTGAAGATATTGCATGCATGGATTGGTCTGTGGTCTGCTCACTCTCTTGACTTATATTCAATACAGTTTGTATGGGATGTTCTAGAGAGACAAGTTGCCTCACGTCCAAATCCATTAATCACTCTCCAGAGCCTATGAGCTGTTCTGCAGGAATAATTGGTGTTGATACCACAAACTGTGATTGATGACCTTATTCGAAACATGCCACGTTGTTATCAGAGGTGATCACACACCTTATTGAGCAGATATAACCAGTATTCTGGATGTGCGTGAAAGTGACTAACATTTGAAAAGCATAACATGTGTTGATTTTTCTTTTCAGTTCATCAAGAAATGTTATAGTGTTTACTTTGTTTATGCTTTATAATTTACTATCAACCAATACTATTTTGTGGCAAAATTATTATAGGAGGGGTAGATGTCTGTTTATTGTCTTTATTTTTGACACCAGTGAGTTTGTTCCTTCATAAATAATGAATTTAATACAATGTTGACTCTTGACCTGTGTTTTACCTAGTGTTAGCTAAATATTAGAATTTTCTTCCGAAATTCTTTTACTGGAACATTAATTGAATCAGACATTTCTGTGACAAATAAAAATTGTGTTCACAGTACACATATCTCAAAAATGTTTAAGGTTTTGCTTGGTCAAAACTTTTGGTAGAAGTATGGTATATTTTATTGTTTGTTTAGATAACAAAAAATGAGACGTATCATCTTTCCTCTTGGCTTTTGGTTGATGTAGGAAAACTGGGTGTACCTCCTCCTCTTCCAACCCCCACAGGCCAACCACAATGCTATATCAGCACAACATCAAGTACCAGTCATACTGTCTACAGGGCTCAGAGCAAGTCACTAAAAGTTACTTTTTATAAGCTAAGTTTTAAATAAATTTAGATACGGGATGTGAGGAGAAGCGTTAATACAAGGCATTATCGGGAGAGTCGTTTAATGAGCTCTACCCACAACAACACGAGACACGTGACTGAGCGGGAGGTACCTTACCGAATAGGTTATGTTACAAAATTCTGATACCCCTCCTCAAGTCAAACACTGTAAACATACAAAAATTTTGACCTGAAAAAAAAGTTCATATACTTAATTTAATATACAAGTCATAAAAGTATTAATTAACGTTCAACAATGGTCTGAATTGGTGGAATTTAATCTGGCATAAGGCCTTAGTAAAAAATGTCACCAATGTTATTCTGCGAGTTCACATATTCAATTACAATTTTCTTCTTATCTACTAGGTCCTTCAGGTAATGAAACTTTGTCAATATGGCGGGATCTTCTACTGTTCTCAAAACTCTGTGCCATGCAAATTGCACTCTGGTTATCTGTCAGGAGGGTTGGAGTACCTTTTACAATTTGCAGGTCTTCAAGAACACCTTGTAGATATATCATATCACTGGCAGAAACTGCACAAGATATGTCTTCAGCCTCGGTAGTAGATAGTGCTACAGTTCGCTGTTTTCTCGATGCCCACAAAACAGGGTTCTCTCCATGGAAAATTACATGGCCACTTACACTCTTTCTGTCTAACTTGTCCCCTGCCCAGTCAGCATCAGAATAACATTTTATGCTACCATTGAAGACGGGACTTAGGGTTAAACTCATGTCCTTGGTGTTTTTTAAGTATCTCAAAATCCGTTGTGCAGCTTTCCACACTCGGCTAGTGGGTTTATTTAAAAATCTACTGAGGTAGGAAACTGAATAGGTCATATCTGGTCTACTGACCATAGAAATGTACATTAGTGATCCTATCAGTTGCCTAAAAGGTACATTTTCATTAGTAGGATCTTCTGCAGTTACTTGGAAGTAATTTGCCATAGTAGTTCTGGAATCTTTAAATTTACTCATGTTAAATTTATTGAGAACTTAACTAATAAAAGTGCTCTAAGAAATTTTTACATTATTTCTTTCTTTGAATATTTGTGTACCCAAAAATTCCTCCAAAATACTCAAATCTTTTGCCTTGAAATTCTTGTTTTAGATGGTNGATCCTATCAGTTGCCTAAAAGGTACATTTTCATTAGTAGGATCTTCTGCAGTTACTTGGAAGTTATTTTCCATAGTAGTTCTGGAATCTTTAAATTTACTCATGTTAAATTTATTGAGAACTTAACTAATAAAAGTGCTCTAAGAAATTTTTACATTATTTCTTTCTTTGAATATTTGTGTACCCAAAAATTCCTCCAAAATACTCAAATCTTTTGCCTTGAAATTCTTGTTTTAGATGATTTATTTAATATGCAACCTCTTTCTCTTTTCCTGTCAAGTATGTCATCAACCCAAATAACAAGCCATACATTCTTACCGACATAAAGACAGAAGTCACTGGATGATCTCTTCATGTTCTTACTTTCCATGCAGTCATTAAATCTCTCGTTCCATTTTCTTGGAGCAAACCTAAGTCCATAAAGGCTTTTAATGAGTTTCATTACTTTTCCTGGTTTGTTTTTCACACCATCTGGGGTTTTGCTGTAGATATCATTGTCTAAATATCCATTTAAAAAGGCAGTTTGTATATCAAGTTGTCTTACATTCCAGTTGTTAGATATTGCAAAGGATATAAACAACCAAATTGTAGGTAGTCTGGCTACTGGTGCATAGGCATTATAGGAAGGAATCTCTTGGTAACCTTTTGCTACAAGTCTTGCCTTTTTAAGTCTATTTTGTTTTTCTTTAAAAATCCATCAGGTGTCAATGGCCTTTTCTCCTTGAGGTAATGTAGCAACTTTCCATGTACCATGATGTTCCAGCGCATCTATTTAATTCTGTATGGCTTCTTCCCATCCATCACCAGTTTTGATAGCTTCATCATAACTGGGTTCTCCGGCTAATAAACAGTATGCTATGTACAAGTCATAGTCGTAGAGTTTGGTAGGCATTTTGAGGTTACTCTTAGATTGTCGTCTATTATCGTTACTTTTTCCTTCTTCCTCTTCGAAACCATAGAAATCACTATCGTCACTATTTGGTAGGTCTTCTGTCTGTCATTTGTTCTTCTCTAGTTTTCGCACTGTCTTCTTTAGGCATTTCAAGTTTCTCTTTTGGTGTTTCGTCCATGATACTATATTTGTACGAGTCCTACGTTTGTGTTATACCAAGTTTTGTTTCGTCAAAAATCACATCTCGAGAACAAACAAACTTGTTCTCCTATAGGGTCCCATACTCGGTATCCTCCTCCGGTATAACCAACCATTTTCATGGGTTTAGCTCTTGGTTCAAGTTTACTTTCTCTTGGAAGTTTTAGAACCCATGCTTGAGAACCAAACGCACTTAATTTGGAAATATCGTTCTTGCCATACCATACCAAAGCTGGAGTGCGATCACTGAGAGCACTTGTAGGAGACCTGTTATATTCATAAGCTGGATGACCTTATAGCTTCACCCCAAAGGTGTCTAGGTAGATCACTGTCAGCAAATTTAGTTCTAACTTTGTTCATCAAAGTTAAATTCATCCTCTCTGACTTAGAGTTTTGCTGAGGAGTGTAGGTCATTGTGTACTCTATTATTATACCTTTTTCTCTACAATATCTTTTGAAATAAGTAGAAGTGAACTCTGTACCATTATCTAACCGAATAAGTTTCGTTTTGGCTCCATGTTGAGTCTTTACCATTTTCATATAGTTCATCATGTGAATGCAAAGACAGGGTAAACGGGAGTGCTCCAAGACAACTCACTGGTCAATTGCAACTTCGTGGACTGGTCTTGCACACCCAAGGAAAAAGTGATAGTTTCAAGATTGACAGTTCCTTCACATACTTTGGATGATATATATATATATCTAAATTTAGAATGCCTTACGAAAACTGTTGTAGTAATGAAAAGTTAGTAAATATAATACATAAGTGCACCATTCCTCTTAAATAGTTAAGTTTTTTGGAGGGTATATAAAAACTTCTCTCTGGTATACTATGTGATCAAAAATAATTCACTAAATTGGTTACTTTTTATAATCTTTGGTTACTAAATCAACTTTTTTTTTAAATTTGTGCTCTGACCCCTGTGTCTACAACTGTAAGGTGAGATGCAAGACAAGAAAGTCAAAGAATCTTTACATTGTGAGTATTGCCAAGACGGTGTGTCTTGAGGCAAAGGAGACCACAGCAAGGGCTTACAAACAGTTGATCCAGCACTGCTGTCCGCCAGCTCAATCGGACATCTTTGACATGTCAAGATGCTAGAGATCCAGTGATGCCAATGGAGAGTTCTTCTGTTAATTTACCCCTATAGTGATACCCCTGGTACCCTTGCTCACTCTTACCTTTACAGAGAGCAACAACCCTGTGACGAGAACAGCAATAACTGGATACTAGTCTCATCACCACATGTCAACAGTGCCAGCAGTCAGCGCTAAAACTAGTTTGATATATGAAGGAACTGAGCTAGTTTAGTCCTAAATACATATCTTTGATCACTCATATCAATGATACGTGCATCCACAATCATTATAATACCCCTACGTAAGTTATTGTAAGTGGAAGCATTAAAAGTGTCTTTTTTGACGTAAAAAGAATATGATGCATGCTTGTTGCATTTAAGTTCACTTGTTCATCTTTGTCGTGTTACCTGATTGGTTTATAGACATACCGTGACCGTAAGAAGCTGGAGTACACCTGCCATACTGCATTCTTCGTCACCATTGTTGTGGTTCAATGGGCTGACTTGATCATTTGCAAGACTCGTCGCAACTCCATAATCCATCAGGGCATGAGGTGAGATGAACTTCTTAAAACTGTTAGTTAATCATAAGAACTTGTTTCTGGCAGTTTATTTTTACACCTCATGCAAGTACCTCTTGCATTTGTTTGTCACTTCCCAGTATGTAATGACACATATATTAAGTGCTAAAGTAGTAAAGGAACAAAAAGGATACTGAAATATCTTAAACCCCACTTTGAACAGTGGTTATTATAACCTAAATAATTTTACTTTGAGGCATATTTTTTATTTTATTTTTGTTTTTACTGTACATTTGAATAGTACTTGAGCCGTCATATTTTTTTTAAAGCATACAATCTAGAAGACATGCATGCAACCCATTCATACACTTAAATATAAATATGAGGTATTTATCAACATTGTCTGATAAGTTTCAATTTGTTTTGTTTGTAATGCCATGTAAAAGAAAATATTTTAGTTCAAAATAAACACCATTGTTTTGTAAGAAGTCAGAAATGTTGGATTACTATTAACTTTTCTTTGTGTTTTTGTAATCTTTGAAAAGAAAAAACGTGAGCACAAGTATGAACTGGCAGATGTTATTCGCAGACACACGGATGTATATTAGGACAACACATTTTCACATACAACTGCATGATCACAACGTTGTATCGGTTGTACCCACCAAAATGTCACAATTTTGCATCTGTGCATGGTAATATCGTATTATTTAGGTGGGATGTGTCTGAAAGGAGCATAGAATCTCTGTTCCTTATGAATGTTCCACTTTAATTCACTTTCACTGTCCATAGGAACTGGGCGTTGAACTTCGGCTTGTTCTTTGAGACCTGCTTGGCTGCTTTCCTCTCGTACTGTCCAGGAATGGACAAAGGCCTCAGAATGTATCCCCTCAAGTAAGTGTCACTGGTTGTACTGCTGTCATAGTGTGTGTTTGTTTTCAATGTGGATGGGTTTTTTCCAGTAGAAAATTAGAAATTGTAACAAATTTTTGAGATAATATTTTTTCAAACATGGCATTTGTTAGAAAATAAGACAAAAAAGGACAATAGAATAAAAAAGTTGTCAGGCAAGGTTGCCCATTTTTAGTGACCTAGTACAGTGTCTTAACAGAATCTCAATTATAAGAATTGTTTTTATGGGTAAAAGTTAAATTTAAATGTCTTAATATTCTTAAACAGTTAACTAAGTTTAAAAAACTTGCATACACACTTATGTTAAAGTAGTGAGTATTAAATAATATATTAGGGTGGTAACACTGTCCGTTTTAGTTTGTGTTTTGATTTTAAAACAGCTGTTCTAGTATATTTGTTATCTGGTGTGTAGTTATACAAGGTTATGAACTTTTAGCATAATTAAAGTAATAATACAAAGATATCATNATATATATATGATGTTAGTACAGTATTGGTAGGTTAATTGTGGAGTATTGTAGAACTCATAGGAGATGGATTCAACAAAACACATTCACATCAAGCAGTTATTAACTGAAGCAGACTGGCCTATTTGGAAAAGGAAAATTTGCGATGTGATTGACTTCCACGAAGGAGCAGTGGATGCAATTGAAGGAAGATTAGTAAAATTAAATCCACTAAACTATAATGTGACTAACAAACATAAGAAAGAACACAAGATCGAGAGTGATTTCTATAGGAAAGCGAATAGATACGCTAAAAGTCCATTATTACTGCTCAGTTACAGATGAAGTGTATCAGAAAATAATCGATAAAGAAACAGCACATAATGCTTGGAAAGCATTGAAACAATTGTATGAATCCACTTCGAAAGATCAGTTATTTAAGATATGTACAGATTTCTTCGCCTTCTGTTGGACATCAGGAGAAGATGTCTCGTGTCATATTGCAAAATTGAGAAATCTAGGAACGAGATGCGTTACCAGAACTAATGCTAGTATGTAAAGTTTTACAAATTCTACCTCATAAGTTTGAATTGTGCTGTTCAAGTTGGATGTTACTTACCAAGGATGAAAAGAAAACATTCAATGAACTAACCGCACACCTGTGAATGTTTGAACAAAATTTGAGAAGTTCTACAGAAAGTGAGAAATTCGAACAAGAGGCTTTAGTTGTAAAAAATTATAGTAACAAGAAAAATGAAAACCATGTCAATTCATATAAGGTAAAGAAAAGGAGACACCTGTAACTATTGCAAGAAGAAAGGACACTGGGTACGTGATTGTAAGACATGGATAGCTGATGAACGACCTGCGAAGGAATGAGATCATGTGCAGAGTAATTCACTACATACAGATGTAGCTCTTTTTTCTATATGTAATGAAGTAAATATAGCAGAATCAAAATCTACAGAGTGGTGGGTCGACAATGGTGCCACAAGGCTTGTAACAAACTGTCCAGATTTGTTCACCTAGTTAAAGAAGTTTGGGAACATATGTAGCATAACGGCTGTGAGCAAAACGCTTGAAGCCATTGGAAAAGGTACTGTTAAAGTGGTATCAACTGATAAAAAAGGTAATAAAATGATGCTTAATGATGTTTGGTATGTTCCAAAGATTTCGAGAAATCTGTTTTCTGTGTTGGCTGCTCAATACAGAAATCAAGATAGTCAATTTGGGTCAACTGCTACAAAATACTGTCGACATTGCTGGAAAGAGTGTGTTGTATGGAGATAGTGAAATAAAAGGATTGCTGTACAAGGCAGCTATTCAGTCTGTCGTTACTACAGAAAATATGAAAGTGAATGTTGCAGTTGCTGCAGCTGTACCATGAAAGATGGGGTCGCCAAGGCAAGAATCACGTTAAGAAAAAACTTGGGCTGAATATCAAGGTCAGAATAAATAACTAGATGTGTGAGCCCTGTATCTATGGTAAGGCACATCGCTTGCCGTCGGAACCAGGAAGAAGGCAAGTAAACCAGGAGAACTAAGTGGACCATTCAGTGAGTCTTTTAAGAAGTGCTACTTAATTGTATTCAAAGACAGTTATATAAAATTTAGGTACGGTTTTATTATCAAAGAGAAGTCAAATATCAAAGATGAGTTTTCGCATGTGCTATCATTATTTTAACACAAGGTCACTTAATTAAGGAATTATTAAGTGATAATGGAGGCGAGTTTGATAACACAGAAGTTAGGAAAATTCTGCGAGAAAGCGGTAATACACAAAGACAGACAGCACCATGTACACAAGAGCAAAATGGTGGCAGTGAACGTGAAAATCAAACTCTAGTTTAAATGGCGCAAACATTCAAGTACTCAAATTCAGATGTTAAGTTCCCTGAAGCAATTTGGGCAGAATTAATAAGCTCTGCAGTATGTTATGAACCAAACCGGGAAATCATCAATAGAAAGCGAGAGTCAATTTGAGTTGTTGATGGGTAAGAAGCCCAGAATAAAACACCTGCGAATACTCGGATCAACATGCTATGTGCACATTCCAATAGAAAAATGGGAAAAGAAGGATGAGAAAGCTATAAAAGGTTATCTCGTTGGATACAACTGAGATGAAAGATACAGAATTTATGTGAAAGAAGATCATAAAGTAATTGTATCCAGAGATGTTCAAATTCAAGAAAAAATACAAAAATGTGAAGAAGAAAAATATGGAATCAGAACAGACTAAGACAAGGCTAAAAAGGATGATTCTGAACTCGAAGAGAAAGATTAAGGTAGTAAAATATCATTGAATTGACTTGGAAGTCACTTAAGATTAAAGAAACCAAATCATTTAAACAATTATGTCTTCGCAGTATAATATTTTGTAAGTGAAGTAGAAAGTCCAGAGACGTTTGAAGATGTTCTGAATAGCAGAGTACAGATTGGAAGGAAGCGACGGACAAAGAGTTGACCTCATTAAAGGAAAACCAGATGTGGATACTAACCTCGCTGCCAGCAGGGGCTAAAGCGATTCCTTGCAAATGGGTATATTGCGTTAAAATTAATCCTGTTGGCAGTGTCAACAGATATAAAGCAAGATAAGTCGTCAAGAGATTTAATTAACGACATGGCATTGGTTACAGTCAAACGTTCAGTCCATTACCAAAGTTCGGAACAATTAGTTCAATCCTAAGTATTGCTGCAGATAAGCAGATGCACCTAGCGCAGTTCGACGTATAATTGGCATTCCTATATGGAAAACTCAAAGAAAAATCTATATGAGGCAGCCTGAAGGATACAATGACGGTACCTTAAGTTTGTAAACTCACGAGTAGCTTATACGGACTTAAACAGGTGCTGAGGTGCTGGAATGAATGGTTTGGAAGGTTTCTTGTAGAACTTGGATTTAAAATCAGTGAAGCAGATCCATGTATGTATACTAGAGAGAAAAATCGTAAGAAACTTATTCTGGCATTGTACGTAGATGACGGGTTGGTTGCAGCAACTGATCTTCAAGACCTGACAACTTTTCTTGAAGAATTGAAATCTGAATTCAAAGTAGTTGAAAAGAAAGAGTATTTTCTGGGAATTGAAATTGAAGAAAAAATTGGGAATATTAAGATCTTTGAAAGCGTATGCAAATAAAATTCTGGAACGTTTCAACTTTTCGGAATGCAAGTCAATGTCAACACCTATATGAAAGCTTCAGATAGTTCAGAAGCAGGGGAAGATGATAAACACAACTTCCTATATATACAAGCTGTAAGAGCCTTAATGTACCTCATGCTTGGTACAAGACCAGACCTAGCTTATAGCATAGGATATCTATCAAGATCGTAAGAAAATCCAACTGTAAAAGATGTTACGCGAGTAAAACAGGTATTTTGATATATCGCATGCACAACTGAACTAAGAATTGTCTTATCGTAATTCCAGTTAAGGCATTCTCTAGTGTTCCAGTAACGCGGGTTTAGGTGGATACATGAAGACTGGTCGGTCGACTTCAGGAGTAGTAGTTAAGTGTACAGGAGGTGCCATTTCGTAGCTGAGTCAGAGGCAGGCAGTGGTATCTACGTCAACAACTGAAGCTGAAATTGTAGCAGCGAATGAAGCTGTCAAGGAAATTGTATAGCTGAAAACATTGTTTGAAGAAATGGTAAAACTTACGGGAGAGTTTGGCAAATGGAAAATTTCCGCCGCTAGATGCGCAGTGTTTTTAAAAGAGGCGACTTTTAATTAAAATTTTAAGGTACGTGAATAATAAAAGAAAAATATTTTACTTAGTTATGTGGTATGTATTTATTTTATATTTGATTTATGATAATTGCAATTATTTGGTTTTTTTAATGTAGAAAACAGAGAAAATCTGGTACACATGCAACACTAGCGCTTACCTGAGTAGAATAAACCTTAACCAGGGTAAATTGAATATAGTTGGTGAAAATCTGCATTTTTATGTGCCAGTATTTCCAATGCCTTAGTGAAGTTAATAGGAGTAACCTTGGGGATACTCGTTTCCCAACAATCATTTGTTGCACTCTGTTTTTTAGAAGAATGTACCACATGTTTAGTGATACCAAACCAAGCACCTGTGAGACCACATGCCTTTTGTTCTTAACATGTTGGTAGGTTCAGTGTGGTGCTTACCTGGAAAAGCGTAAAAAAAAAAAAATGTATTTTTACAATAGAATCTTTTTTTTACAGTTAATTAAAATTAAGCCTTTTTAATAAGTTTTCTGAGGGGCCAAAAATTTGAACTATGTACTTCTGTGGGTTAACATCTTAAAAGGGTTAGCATGGAAAAGAAAATTATATTGGTGCTAGTCAACTGAAATGACAGTTTACCAAATGATGGCTACATTGGTAAAGGCTGTTCACAATAAAGTGAGCACTTTTGAAATCAAGCTTCATAAAAATCACTGCCCAGTATTGCGTAAAATTTAACGTTAATTATTGGTTGCTTCGCTGTCTGTAAAGTTTGCAGCAAATAAGTAAAAGTAGTTAGACATATTAACATTAATGAAAGAATCTGTGCATTTAGTGGCAGATTTAGTGCCTTCAAGATATATACATGCTATAAAGAAATCTTTAGGTTTCTGACAACACACATTTACAAAGGGAAACTGCCATGCTAGACATTCAAATCTTCACCGATAGAAAGCATATGTTGTCCACATCTGGTACCCTAAATTTTATAGAGCATAAAAGTGACGGGAAGATATTGGCTTTAACAGTAGTAAAAAAATTTAACTCCTGTGTAAACAATTGATACAATTTCCTATTGGATAATGTCTGTTTGATATAATTGTACATGTTTTGGTTTAGCCAGCTTTAGCTTCAGCAAGCGAACGGATCAGCTGATTGCCGTGGATTACATAAAAACTTGGAAAAGTGAAACTGACACAATTTTTTTTGGGGGGAAGGAATGTTTTTTGCAGACTTTATTGCCATTCTTAACTGATTCTCTTTCATTATTGTGACCTTCATTAATGTTTGAATTGTCATTGTAGTTTCAAAACACTGTTACAGCATTAGGCAATGAGTTTACAACTTGTAAATATTTTATTCAGGAATTTTACTTTAAAGAAAAATTACTTTTGTGCACTTTTATTCATCACTGATTTAGATTCAGGTCACTATACAATTTAAAAATTTTCCTGCAAACACATGCTTCTCAAAAAGTGTAGCCTTGTTTAGGTACATTTGAAGAAAATTTTATCTGAGTATTTTGAAGTTAATCTTAAAAAAAACCTAAGGATAGGATTAAGCCTCTGTGGGCGAAATTAGCATGAAACTGGTTTCATTCTAGAAATGCTTTAAATTAGGCCTATGTAGTAGGCATAGTCAAAAGCACATAGCATAAAAATTGTAAAGAAATTTTGAATGTTATCACTATTAGAATTCCTATCTAAACTTTTAGTATTTTAATAACAAAGTACCAAAACATTACTTTTATTTTGTGAAATATAATGCATATCTCTTTTTGGTTGTGTATGTACTACTGTTAAAATGAACATTACTTTGTTACAAATATGCCAGTGCAATTATGGTAAGAAAACAATATACAGTAGAGACTCTATATACAGAAAACGCATGTACCGATAAACCGAATCCACAGTTAATTTTCAGTGGTCCTGGCAAAATTCCTACATAAATAACAATACAATTACCCGCTCATATTGTTTATCAGATGTGTCATCGATCGAAGCATCTTCGGTCCAGTCACTGAAGATTTCCCACGACGATCGTTTTTAAGCTGGTTGTTTATGCAAACATCTAATAACTGGGTGTGAAATACGTTTATTTATCACTGCTGCGCAGTACTCTTCTCCAGTTCAGCTGATGGTCTCTGTAACTCGACCGGCGAGTCTCGAATGCTCTCCCCCCTTACACGCCTGACGTGAGGGGAAGCTATTACCTAGTAACCACCAGCATGACATCCTTGCTCTCTCTACCACTCTCCCCCCCCTCTATCTCTCTCTCAGCCATGTACCTTTTTTCCTCCCCTGCATGCCTTTAAGAGGAGAAACTGTTGTCCAGCAAAAAGAAGCTGTGTCCTCTCTCTCTTTATCTCTCTCGATCGTGCGTGTTTTCTTCCAACCACACCGGCGATTGTAGAAATAAGATTATCTGACACTCAAAATAGTTGTACATGCACCTTTCACTTTACTTGCTCTGTGCACTTATCTTCACTAGTATTTCTAAGCAAATTGTTTTGCCTAGGCAATATATTTTAACAAGGAATTGTGTTTTTACACTGATGTTTTCTTTTGTGTTTAACGGTGTTCTGTCTTTTTTCCCCTCTAAAGTTGATGTTTAATCATATGTGGCGTAAAGTCAACATGATTTTTAAACAAAATGTTTATTTACCTCAATAGGCAGCATTTTCTGAATAAAAATGATATGCCCTCCCCTTGTCGCCAAAAATCGTATGAACATCAAGCGACTTGTATTACCAAACGTGAAATTCATTTTCAGTAGCTTATTGTGGGGAGATTGGCATATTTATATTAATTAATTTCAATACACACACACACCTTCTGAATAAACTGATATCTTGGAAGGGCATATTTGACGACTTTTGTCGTAAAATAATGCGTAAACACAGAGCCCAAAGACAGCAAAGAAATAAATTTTAATCACCTTATTTGTTTTTGTCTGTCTAAAAATCACACTTTTTTAAAAGTGAAATATTATTTATTAATTCGACCACATATTTGCCACACAATGCGAGGATGGCGACGTCACGTAAGTGTACATTGATCAAGATATGTAGCTTGGATTGCATAAGCTTCGGCTATCCTCCATGATGATCAGAGCTCGTTTCCTCACAGGAGGCAGGGAGGGAGCTGCAACCAGCATTATGTCCTTGTCCTTGCCCTTACCCTTTCCTTGGTGTGCCAACCAATTTGGAAGGGGAAGGGTAGATTGTTTCACTCCTCTGACCGCTAGACTTCTTCTCAGTCTCGCCTGCCACGAACACACCTGCCGGTCAATAACTTCTCCATGTGGTGCGCGTGGGAAATTCAAAATTCGGTATCAAATTAGTTTCTTTTTCAGGGTGTTTTAAAGTTTAAGCACCACTCGCATTCAATGTCGGATTACAATCAATTAAATACATACTGTATTTTGTGAGGTTATATTCTTTGTTTAAAAGATTTGTGGTGAAATGGATTAAAATGCACTATATACAGTATTACTAATACAGTAAAACTTTTCTAAAAACATTCCCACTTTTGTTGTGGTTATTAGTTAAACTTTAATAACAGATAATGTATAGTTCTCATTATACTCAACATGAATTTTAATAAGGTTAGAAATTATATTTTATTGATGTACATGTCAAATCCTTTTTTACTGAAATAATAAAATATAATAAAAATTCCAAACGCACACTTAACATGCCACCATATCTGAGTGTAAAAAAGCAAGCACATGTACAGTAACGTCACAGGCACATCATTATGGTGGTGACAGTTTTTCTTGCACAAAATGGTAGCCTCTTTTTAAATTTGTTATTATCTATGTATGTAGTTACATGCACATATAGAAAGGACCACAGTGTGTGTCTCATAATTTATCGTACTATCATGCGGTAGCCTGAAAATGTTTTTGGAAATATCCCTATTGTACAACAGTCAGAGTAGCTAGGCACCGCTCGCTAGTTCTTACATGTTAAGCAATTAACAAAAAGCTATGTATTTATAAAAGAGCAGTCACCTTTTATAAACCATCTGTATCTCGCTGTGATTTTGTGGCTGTGTTTGAAAGAAATGTGTGTTAAGAATTGCCTGCAACTGAAAGATAAATATGATGTTACTACAGGTTTGTGTGGTGGTTGCCTGGCCTGCCATTCATGCTTTCCATCTTCATCTATGACGAGGTGCGCCGGTTCTACCTGCGCCGGAACCCTGGTGGCTGGCTGGAACAGGAGACGTACTACTAGGCGGCAAGAGCTCGAGCAGCAAGGGGTGCCCCCGAGCAGAACGTTAGTGAAGTGTGTTTCATAGCTGCAGCATTGTTCTAGGGAAAGGAAAAATAAAACTCTCGTCTCTCTTGTTTTTTATTTTCGGAGTGCAAGCAAGGGCACCGACACGAGTTACAAAACAATGCTCGCTTAACGAAATGAGAAGGTGGAGGGGGAAAATATATTGAAGCTGTACCCGAACAATTGCTTTGCTGGAGCCACGTTGTAGTCGGCAGCCGTCACGGCACAAGAGAACAGTTGTGCAAGCATGTGTGTAGAGGTGGGTAGAAGAGCTACTTCGCTATGAATTTGTCAAGCAATTTTTAATTGATAATTAAAACTGCAAGATGATGGTTCTGCTGTTAAAAATTCCATACCTTCAGCTGTGTTTTAGTTTTTTGTCTAGAGGAGTACTGTTTATTTTCAAGGGTGCAGGTGTAGTGCAAGGGAAGTTGGTGACTGTTTGTTGACTCGATTTGTGGCCAGGTGCATTAAAGTGTTGTGAAGTTACAAAAAAAAAAAAATTCATTCCAGAGTAGTTTAAGCATGTTAAGAAACATACTCAAAATTGTTTGTGAATATTAAATGAGAGATTATTTCTGTTGGATCTGATAAGAAATGTTTGTTATAATAATGTATCATGTACTTCTGTGAAATGGTAATTAATCTAAAAAGTTAAAACATTGTACAATTAAGATGTTACAGATGTGTGGTAAGTGTCAGAATCCTGCATTGTACATAAGTTATTTTTAAAACGATAATGCCTCACTGCTGTTTTGAAAGTGTGGTAAGTTTCTAAGAGATGGCAATGGCAAAGGTCTGGAGGTGATGCTAAAGGGTGTTTTGTTAATTGCTCAAGTGGTTAGGGTACGACATTCCAAAAGTTTTGAACAGTTGCCTTAAACAAGGAAAGGTTTAGCACACAATTTCACATACACAAACACTACACTCGGGACACATTTAACTCCTTATAGTCATTATGTTGATGCCATGCATAACATTGTAAGTATTATTACGATTATGTTTAGCTTTAGGATTTTGAAATTGTTAAGTTTTGTCCTTTGCTTGGTGTGAAAAATGATTCCCATTTGTTGCATTTACAATGTTGAAGAGTGTGAATAATGTTACAACCAAAAAGTCACTTTAATGAATGTGTGTCCCCTGCAGCGCAGACAAGAGACTGCCTTTCTGATAGTGTGTGTTTCTCCCCCCTTTTATTGAAAACTCGCTGCCTACAAACAAAGAAGCAAAAAAGTAGGATCATAGTGTTCTGTAGCATTGTAGTGTCTCCAGTGGTGTGCTCACTAAGTACTGCTGCATATTTAGTGTGTAGCCATGCATTTAGATTTAGTCTTCAGAAAAAAAACATTGTTTTCATTCGAGCCTGTTTTACACGAGACAATATATACTACAATAAATCATGCAAACAATATAAAATTGTGTAATAAAAAGTTTTTTGGTTCTTTGCCATTGCGTATAGTACAATAAATGTGTGGAAAGTATTATGGGGATGTCCTTTAAGCTTGAAATTAACACATTGTAAAACGTTGAATGGTGGTAATTGTAAAAGGTGTGTGGGGGGAGGAATAATGAACAAATGGATTTCATCATTATTTGTTGTTAAAAGTATGTGAAATTATGCACTGCCCAATATTTTTATTTTTCTTATAGTAAACATAATTGTTGTGAGAATGTATTGTAAAGGTGAGTATTTGATTCAAATATATACATATATTTTCTTGTGTAACACGGACTTACTTTGGACAAAGGGCAACAAACTTAAGACACACTTTTTTTTCAGTCAGCTTTTTTAATATAAAATATGTGGGAGTGGAAGTATGTGGTAGTATTATATCTGTTAAATATACAGAAAATTCAAAGAAACAAAAGATCACATCCATTCCCTTCCTAGAAGAGGCTGGAAAGTTATTTTAACAAAATACCAAATTGATAATGATGTAAATATTTTAAGTATCGTATAACCCCGACTTTATTTTTCCTACTTAAGTTATAGTGTGTGGAGAAACTTTCCATCTCCTTCTTGTACTGCTTAGAAAGAGATCATACATTTCAATTTAAGCTGTAAAAAATTGTGAAACCAGTTTGGTGTAAATAAAACTATATAAATAAAACAGTTCATAAAACATAACTGAATTTATTTATTACCTGAATCTTTGTACAAAAGTGGCCTGTTAACAAAACACATAAAAGAATTGTTGATAATAATTGAACTTACTAATACTTTGCTCAAAGAGCATGTTGCTCGCCAAATTGTTAACGTTGAAAAATATTGATATTCCGTTATAAAGGTTCCAGGAAAGTAACACCATCAAAAATCATTGGAAAAATCATTAATTAGTCATTGTGGAATGAATATTGTACAAATTGCTTTGCGGTGTAGTAAATCTGGTTTCATCTCTAATGATGCATCCACAAGTTAATGCCATTTGTATAAAGTAAGGTCGGTGCTGCAGTAGTTTGCGAGTTTGATACAAGAATCATGTTACAGTAGGTTCTGCTATAAATTTGGGTTACATTCCTGGAAGCTGCAAATTATGGAAAATTTAGTAAGAACATCATTCTCGTGTGCACCAAAATACCTAGAATTTTCTAATTTTATAAACCATTTATTACTTTATGGGAAATTAAGCAAGCAATAGGAAAAAAAAAAAGTTACTAATATAACTAATGAGTAGGGGCATCAATATTTAGCGAGAAGATTTTGAGACAAGATACAGTTAGAAGCATGGTAGGGTCGCCCAGCTTTTTTGATTGGCTGAAACATGTGGTCCGCGTGAACTGTTTGTGCACGAATCACAAAGGTGCAGTGTCTGTCAAATGCGGAAACAGCAGCAGCAGCAGCCACGAAAAATCACTGGCCCTACTAATGAGCCTTACTTTCTTCTACAGAGGTGCAAATAATTCTTAAAAGTCTAAATGGCAGGAAGATGTCGACAGAAATCATATTATAGATGGAACCAGAAACATGTGCCTTAACTGTGACTCAAACTCGGAAAACCTCGCACCATAAGCTAGTGTGCAACCATTATGCGGGTAGGATTCTGAGCACCAACTGCGGATGTAATAAGTCTAATGTTTTGGTAGGTAGGGTTCATTAACCTAAAATATTTATGGGGCCATCATTTTGATAATTCAGGGCGGTATTCATAAACATATCTTGAGCACTAGCTTCGTCAAGACACAATCTTATTTGGTGTCTTAAATTTGTATTTAAATTTCATGAACATTGGCTTGTCTCAAGCACAGGTAAACAAGGCGGTCTTCGCGAAGATGGTCTTATTCTTGTGCGCCTTAAGACTGAATATTTCTGTTCCATAGTCACTGCTTAAGATTGTGATTTAGAACCATATTTCATAGTCGAGACCTTGCTTAAGGCAGCAAATAAGCACATCTTAAAGTCTGTTGAGGTGACTTGAGGCAGTGTTTTTGTTAAACGTCGAACTAGCAAAGCATATGGTAGGTTGAGATTAATGATTTACTGTGCATTTGGATGGAAATCTAAATTGTTCTGCTCTGAGAAAGTTTTAACAAAAGTCTAATTCTACAGATACCATTAATTTTTTAACGTATTTCGCATAGTAGAACTCAAGTTCCACTGATTACAAAGTAGAAATTAGATAGCGCTAACCACAATACAACTTATTTACAAAAAAAAATTTATTTTCTAATGAAATAGTATTTTACAATAGGAGTATACATACGTAACAAGAAACAAAATATAATCAATTATACTGTATGTTAAATTGAAAACAGAAGTAAAAATTTTGTAAATATGTTTTACACTTAAAACGTTTAATATATAGTGTCTATATTTGGATTTAATCATTTCAATTGAAAAGTGATGCGATGCTCTTGGTGTGCAGAGTTATTTTTTGCCTGCTCGTGTAAACAAATCACATCACTTATATGATTTTTCTTTACAATCTCATTTTACAATTGTCCGCGACATTTTCCTAAGCGAGAAAAGCAATTTTGTTATTTTTCACAACTTTAACATCAATTTGTTAATTTTTACCATGTTTTTATGTATTTCCAATACTTGTGTAAAATTTGGTATTACCTTGAGGTGACAAAAAATTTATATTTATTTCTATTTTGTGTCTAGCTGCCATGTTTCACACGCCTTAAGCTCGTTCTTGACCAAGCTGGAAGTGGTAAAAAAATAAGCTATGCCTTGAGCATGCTGCCTTCAAGAAAATTGTCTTGTTTGTGGGCTATGAAATATGGTGTGGAAATAAACTGTCTTGAGAAGTAAGATGGTCTTGACCCAGACTGGCTTAAACTCTGCCTTGAGCCTATGAATACCACCATAAGTGTCCGTGCCACTTGTCATGTAGGTTTACATGGTCTATTGTAGTTGTGTGCAGAATTTGGGGGAAACCAGTTCTCAAGATCTGGCATAAAAATTATATTTTCATATTTGGCAAGTCCTACAAAAATGCTTAAAAAGAGGCTCTGTAAACAATGCTGTCAACATACACTGACTTTCTGTAGTGCTACTGGTGTGCGAAATTTGGTGTAAATCGGGGAATGGTTACGGAGATGGCATAATTGTTCAATTTTCCCAGCTGGCACTATCCTAAAAAAAAAGGCTGGCATAATAGGATCTATTTAAACATAAGTGATGCTTCTAATGAATACTGTTAGAATTCAAAATTTGGTTGAATTATATGACCGATATAACTAGTGATTGGCAAGTTTGATTTTTACAGCTTAGAGTTGAGTCGAGTTTAGTACAACATTTTAGAGTTAAAATTGAGTTGCACCAAAAATGTAAATGTGTGTGTGTGTGTGCATGGGTATAACGCCCGCCCCGTTTAACTTCCTCCCCATCATATAGTCGAGGGTTATCAAGAAGACAGTTTGGAACTACAGTAGACCTTACTAAAATGAGCCCTTACACTTTCCAGAAACAAGGTTTTTATGACCTACGTATTTTGGGAAATTTTGGAGCAATTTACACACACGTCTAACCCCTATATGTCAAAATTTACAATGTTTGCATCAAGTCAATGTTCAATTGTTTCTAGTGTGAAAATGAAACTTTTTTTAAAATTAAATATACAGTCAACTCCCGATTTTAAGACCCTGGGAATAGTGACCATGTCAAAATAACAACCGTTTTGTAAGAAACTGCAAAACATTTTATTGAAAAAAATAGAAAATTCAAGGGAAATGGGTAAAAAAATAAGTTTGTTGCATTTATTATAGCCACAAATGTTTCAGATTATCTTCTCAAGCTGTACTACGGTAAAATCTCGTTATTTTCAGGTCTGTTCATTCGAAATTCTATGCAAGTACAAGTTGCTGTTAGCCTCTAAACATAAGAATGAGATTTTACATGCTTTGGAGTCCGGTTAATTCAAAATTCCACACAATATGTAAATCAAAGTAAAATTTCCTCTAAGTGCGTGCCAAATTCAGATAATTTATAAACTATGCATTGATTATATTCTGGCTGTGTATGAAACTACGCATCGCAAGCGGCTACCTTACGTGCACGAGGCTGGCGGTGACTGGCTTGCGTGTACAGGCAGCTGGCCGCGTAGCAGCTGTGTTATGCTGGGCGTCCACTATGTTGGTGGACCGGTGTGGCGCGCCACCAAAATCATGTTCTAGAAATATAATGGAAAATAAATGGCAGCCCGTCCACTAGGTCGGTGGAGCGGCGCAGGGTGGGCGGGTCGGAAAGGCTTGACCGCCTTCAAAACTTCTGCGGCGCGGCGCAGATCTACTGCGCACCGACCTAATGGACGGAGGTCTGGGCGGAAACTTTCCGACCTTTGCCATTTTCGGCAGAGCTAGTTCTCACTCGGTCTGCGACTCTGTCGTTCACAGTGTTGTGGAATTGGTGCTGGGGCTGTACTTCTCGCCCTTACACAAGGTACAAAAACCTAAATATGTAGAGTATTTTCCCCTGTTTTTCGAATCATCCTCTCTAGCTCAATCCATGCTAAGCTCAATCCATTTGAGTCAACAAAAGAAATAGTGCAAAACAAATAAATTAGGAACTATTATTATATGAAGTATCATGTCTGTTGAGTTCTTACCTCAGACGTGTCGCCAGTCTTTCTTCTGTTGGGATGGTTGGTCAAAATTGGGTGTCTTACCTTACGATCAACGGCTTGATCAATCGATGGAGTTCAAAAAACTTTTCTTGTGACATTCTGAAGTATTTGAAGCATTTTATTTTGTCCTTCAACAAGTCATCAAAAAGGTGGTGAAATTCCCCCAACTTCTGTCTTTTGGTGTTGATTTCATGCACTCATTTCCTCTTCACCTTCCAGCGCTGTAGCGATTAGGAACATTTTTTCATCCTCTGAAAACAGTTCTTCGTCGTCCGACAACATTTTGCAAGGTACATCTGAACTACACGACGATCAATGTGCGACTGGCAAAAGGATCTGGGCGGCCAATCTGAATCCGCCCTATAGTGGACGGACCTCAAGATTTTGGTGCCGCGCCGCTCCACCGACCAAGTGGACGCCCAGCTTTAAACAACAGTTGTCACTCCTCCCAACCCCCCTCCACTCACCAGTCTGCAAAGAACTCCCGCAGTATGCCATTTCCCGTTTTGTTTATCCTCCTACCCGAACTTTATGTTTACTTGAAAAATGAAAGGATGAGAGGTACAGAAGTTTGTGTCAAAATAGATTTCCATGTAACAATTTGGTTTTATAATAGGAGTGGAAGTTAGCAGAAGTACAATGCAAAGACTGTCAGAATAATTAAAAATTGTGTGTGTGTGTGTTTGTTTGTGTGTGAGTGTGTGAGATGCATGAAAATTGACCCAGCACTTATGGCATTATTCACCTGTAAGCAAGCACAGTGAATAAACCGCTTTACAAAGTTAAACATGTGTCAATTAATTGTAGGGTACTATACCCTTCGTAGCATCACCCACAATTTCATAGTATATTTCAGGCGTACGAGATGGCCTACAGACTAATCATAAGGTATACATAGTGCAAAAGTAAGTACGCGACATCATCAACAAGCTAACGGAGATATTTAGGGCCTCCTGGGCCATGGACCAAACGATCCTCATCATTAACTCTCCACTGGGTCATGGCGCCATGCAATCCAACACTCGACCAGCCCTGGGTAACCTCGACTACGGCAATTCTATGCAGGTTTGTGTGCTTTGTGGCTATTAACATGTAAAATACAAAAATACATACTCAGGAGTGATAAATAACTTTCATAGTGTTACGAAAGTGTAATAACAAGTGAAGATAAAATATCAATACTGATTTCTCTCGAAATAAGTACCTCGTACAGCAATTAAATTGTAGCCTGATACTTTTCTCATATAATGTTACAAAAATTCAATAATAATGGAAGCTAGTACATCAATATTGTTTTCTCACTACATACATACCAAGTATAGCAGTGAACTTGTAATAGTGTTTTCATATCTACAAATATAAATTTATAATTTTCAAAATGAAAATTAACTAAGTTATATATAATGCAACATCTCAGTGAGATGGCGGGTGGCTCTCTCCTAGCTATTTAAAATAAATAAAAGAAATGTTTTGGTTAATTAATTTAATTTTGCAGTGAAATGATTACAGCCTAAGTGATGGTACCGAGGGGGCTTCCGTCACGAGTGACGAGAACCAAAGTCAAATGGCGAATGATGGAACAACATGAACACTATGTGATATGATTGCAATGGTGAAAATTGTATAAATTAAATGAACGCAATGGGGACACCTCTGTTTATTAACAAATGTCTGTTAAAATTTGTGCAGTTGTCGGGGCATGTTTCTGCACTAAATGACATTACAAGGATGTACGCCTTTATAAGCAATCTCCCTTTGTAAAAATATAATTGATGTTTTATAAATACAATATTACATTTCTTGTAAAAAGTGTTTGCATTTCACTTCCTGTGACGTGTCTGAATTTCACTGACTACAGTGTTGCCAGGTGGCTGTTTACAGAAGGGATGGACGAGTCCACCTGAGCAAAGAGGTGTGGAATGCCATGCTTGATTGCTCTTAATACAATAAAATACTCCCGACTGTAGCTGTGAATGCGGTGACTGTGTTTAATGTGTTTGTGAAAATGCTGTACAGTACTGGTGACAATTTGGGGCACTTATCACTTCAGGTTCGGCCTACAAGCCAGTTCGACGCCACTTGGTAGTGCATTGCGTCGTAAGTCGTGGTGCGAGCTGCTACGAAGCAACGGCCAATTGCCAGTGCGCCCAACGACTGTGGCTTTGGGGTATACACAGTGTCGGATCTCCTACCTATTTATTAAAAAAGTAACCTCTTGTAATAAATGAGTGGGGCGGTCCCTCGAGTTACATAATACTTGTCGGCAAGAAGGTGCAAGTTCGTTCTTGTCGACCTGCACTACGCACTCTTGGCCTGATGTGGTTGGTGCGGCCCGGTGTAACTGTTGTAGTTGTATCTGCGGCGGTCAGAGTAGGCACAAGGAGCTTGTGGATGCGTGGTTCACGTCAAAATATTGCTCTAGTTAGTATTTTCATAAACTATACACATAGGCCGCAGCAATTATTGAATGGGCGGAAAAGGGACGGAAGGAGGGACAGGAGCCCATTGACTTTCCTGGTTGGTAGTCTGAAGGTGTCGGGGGGCCATTAGGGTTTAAAACATCAAAACAAAAGTTCTGTAAACAGATACATTTCCTCTAAAAATCAAAATTTAATACATCAAGTACATTAATATTTAAATTTTTTTTGGTAATATGTGAGAAAAGAGGAGAGCATCTTCTACGTCTTTTGTATTTATATGGTTTATTCTTTGCAACCATAAAGATGTGCATCTTTATATGATATTTTTTGGGTAACCCAAGCACACAGTGAAATATCTAATAATCTATCATTATAGTATTTCATTGTCGAGGAATTACTTGCTGATAATAGTACATGTCGTTTGGGAAGGCGACCATTCAAGACTGCAGCACATGTATTAGTCGTTTTCTGTGGTAAAGAGACTGTGAAGGTATACCAAACATTTTAGGTACTTAAAAATCTAAAGTGGTGTTCTATATTATATTCTAAACTGATGAGAATGCCCTTAATGATGTATCGAACTGACTTGAAGTAATGCCGCTGGAATACTGTATTCTGTGTTCAACACGGTTCATCATGTTGGGAAAAACTATAATCATAGTTGGGTGTACAGCCGTCAAAATTCTGAGCAAGGCAATTAGAATTAACATAAATAAAATAACAACTCATGAAATTAAATTACAAGTTTATTGTGCAATAGAAACTAAAATTAAATGTCTGAAACTACAGCTGTTTTTGATAATATGAATACACTACTATAGGGGTAATCTGCTCCTGACTTGGCCGCCTTGAGTATAGGACGATGCTGCTTCACTGGATATAACCAGCATTCTGAAGATGCTGTGTGAAAATGACAAATTAGTCATGCCCCATCCTTGACAGAAGGGCTGTTTCAGATTCATCCCTCACGCAATTGTGGGGGAGGGGAGGGTCAAGCTAAAGCCATGGAAGGGAGCAGCTTCTTTCACAGTACAACTAAAGTTGTCCGGCACAAACACGCCCAACATATTTAATGAAAAAAAAAATTTCTTTGCGAGTAGTATGTGAACAAGTACTTCTGAGAGTCAGCGGTTTATTGGGATGAGGCGCATTCACATGCCAAAGTCCCTTAACCAGTTTCATGCCCAAGAAAAAAGGATAAATATCATTATGCCACTTTACGGCTGTTAAAGCCATTAATGTGTAAAAATAAATATATAAATATATTATAAAGTTGCAGGAAACACACAACTCCCACAAAAATACCTAAAAATCTCACAACGAATTAAGAACTTTGGGAAATCACAAAAAACCAAAATATAATCCACAAAAACAAATATATTCAGAAGGCTTTTAAAACTCAAGGGAATTCATAAAAAATCACCAAAAAATAAAGAAAATTCTTATGTATTAAAAATTTCCTAAAATTTGAGAAATATTTTAAAGATACGAACCTTAATGTATAAATAAATGTTCAACAGTTAGAAAAAATTGTAGAGTCGACAATATTATCTTTGCAGGTGCAAAAACTCTTCACAGGTAGCAAGAAAATCTTTGAAAATGACAAAAAAACTATGATAATAAGAAAAAAGCATTTTCAATTGCTAAAAAAAAAAATTGGAAATTGCTAGAATAACTTTGACAATCACAATTAAATATTTAACCATCACAAGAAAATTTTCGAAAATCATTATAAAGCTTCAAAAATCACTTAATATTTTATAACACCTTTGGAAATTACAGGGAAATCTTTAAAAATCGCTCGAAATACTTAAAAATTACAATAAAAAAAATCTTAAATTTCTTGAAAATCACGGAAAACCCATTGTAACTAGAAAAAAAAAATCACCAAAAATCACAAAAAAATATAAAAATGGTGTACACATTTTAACCTAGTTGTTGCCCCCTCGGGTATATCTGCAATTTTTGCAAGAAGAACTCCCTCTATTACTTGAGGATATTCACTTAGCAGTGAGACGTATGATCTTCCAGCATGATGTTGCACTGCCTCACTTCCACCATACTGTGGTTGAACACTAAAATGTGCATTTTCCTGAGAGATTAATAGTAAAAGGCAGTTTTCACCCCTGCCCAATCCCCCCAGATGGCCAGATCTATCACCACTAAATCCAGGGTCTCCACCCAGACAAATTAAAAGGTAATAGAATTATTTTAAAAAGGTATTGTATCTGGGAAAATAGTACTAGATTTTCTTAAGACACATATTTTAATAAAATAATAACAAACTAATGAAAAACAGAATATTCGATAACATTATTTCATATACTTTTTGTGTTATTATTGCACAGTTTAACTTTTTCACAATAAAATTAGTTCCAAATGTAATTATTTGCTGAAATAAATTGGCAACCATTTCAATTTCCTTGACACATAACAATACTTTTTACAAATGGTAAAATATTTTAAGTAATTATTTTTTGTACAGAGAGACCCTAACAGTTTTAAGTTTTAGAACTACTTACTTGGTTCAGATTTACCCTTTTACTGCCTTCACTAAAGCAAGAATCTCTCTTGTTACATGAAAATCAGTAGCACTTAAATTAAATGCTTTAATTTGTATTTTGTTAAAAGAAGTCAATTCATCATTGTTGTCGGCAGTCTGTTCTTCAATTAATTCTTATTTACAGTTATAGCATAAAAAATTATTTCTGTGGCAGCTGAAGAGTGAGGAAGTCTCAGCATTGCCTTCAGAAACTTCTTCAGACAGTAAAACATTTCTGCACGAATTGAATTTTTCATTTTAAAAACAGCATTCCAAAAGTTTCTAAAATATTGGTATCCTTTAAGAGATTTCAGACTGAACTTGTCTCCATTCAATGTCTAGTTGCATCTGTGACATATGTTATGTTTAAAAAAGAATCTTCAAACATTTTAGTGGTTTCATCATAATACCAAACTACAACAGCTAATGATTTAGTTGAGGATATGACAGTACTCATAAACTATCAAAGAAAAATAACTTTTGAGTTTTCTGATATAGCAATAAGAGAATCAATAGCGAACGTATACGTGATCAAATATCCAGTTTTTGTACGACCACATCTAATATTTTTAACTACTTCACTGTCAAGCAACCTTCTTCACCAAGTCGGGAAGGGAGTCCATTATGCCCATGGGCAAATTGTGCTCAGCTATGTAACCATACAATCTTAATTCAGCTTCGGTTACTTTAGTATCTACATACACCTTAGATTCATACTTCAACATAACACCAATGTCTTAAGTTTTTTTTTTACATTTTCAATGTGTTTGGATTTATTTGCATACTTTAACACAAGGGTTTTGCTGCCTTTAAGATTAATTTAGGAGAAACTGCAATGTGCTGTTTAATCTTGAATTAAACTTGGCAGAATCCACGACATAGGCATTGGGTCCTCACACCATTCCCATTTGAACTTTTGTTTATAACATTCAGTACTAGTTCTTAGCTTTTCAGAGATACTGGGTGCACTTAGTCCTGTAGTATAATTGTCAGAATCGTCACTTTCTACACTTATTGACCTGTTGGTGTCACATCTGTCATGGCCCTGGACCTGAGGCATAATATCTTCTTGGCTTGAAGTAGTAGGTTGTTCTGGTTGAGACAGTTTGCTGTCTTTACCCTTGTCCTAACACCTGTCACCACTGAACTGGAACTGAAAAAGTTTTTATCACTTTTCCATGTTGAAAAAAATCATACTGCAGTAAGTCATGGACTATTTGTGATTGGCACAGGGAGATCGAAGCAAAGGCAATCGCTGAACATTCAAAATGTTGTTAACCACACGGACTTAGTGAACAAGTGAACACACACAGTCTTCAGCAGTGAAGCGAAAGTGAATGTGGACAGCACTTAAGGACGCTGGTGCTTCGCTATGTGCAGTACAGATAAACTGGTAACTGCCCTACCATAGGGCCAATTATGACAACAAAGACACTTGGGGACTACTCTACCAATATCACCAACTTCAACAACAAAAATGCTTACCAACCTTATGTACCGATCTACCAAAACATGTCCATTCTCTTCAATGTGTCATTGCAAAACAGTTACAGTATGTTAAAATGATTAAAATTTCTAATTATATTGAGATAAACTATTGAATGTAAAAAAGGTACTAGATTACAAAAAATAGTACTAGGGTACTAGAATATTTTAAAAAATACTAGATTTAATACAAAGGTACTAGCAACGGAGACCCTGTCTAGATTAATGCATATGGAGATGGATGGAGGATATTGTTTACCAAAGGACTGCACAAACACATGAGGAACTACTTGCACGTATCATGCATGTCGCTACAGAAATAAAAGACAGCCGTGTGCAGCTATGTAGATCAACACTTGTGGTTCATAAGTGTGTGACCAAGTGTATGGAAGTAGATGGAAACATTTGTGAACATATTTTGTAAGCTTGTTAGACGCAATTATGATGCTTAACTGTACACAATATGGTCTGTATGTACTACTTAAAGGGTTATTATTTTATTCGTCATGTTTCAAATGTTTCAAATTACTCTGTAAATATTGGGTATAGGACCCACATTCAAATGGCATATTTTGCTCCAAATGATGTAAGGAATAGGCCCTGTGAGTAGCAGTAACTTCTCGGGAATCAGCCCAGTATATAATGTCAGCATATAAAATTTGGTTGAACGCATGGTAATTATAACAAATAAACATCAAATATTTTTATGGCTGCCATTTTGTTAGTGTTTCGTCAATTTGAATCTCATACATTTACATGTCCTATAATAGTATTACTTACATGCCAAATTTGAATAGAATTGGTCGTGTATTTTTTGAGATACAATGTGAAAGCTGTATTTATTTAAGTGATGCCATCATCCAAAATACAATTTTACTATGCACGTGGTCTCTGAGGTCAATCTACGGCCAACATACGTGCAGTAGTTTAATGCTGATGTTTCCTAAATCCATACTGAGATTCTGTCAACAGATTATATTTGCTTACTCGTTAATATGTGTGTCAATAGGAAGTTCGACCACCATTCTCATTTCTGGAAACGGCCAACATAAGTGCAGTAGTTTAATGATGATGATTCCGATATTCAAACTGAGATTCTGTGAACAGATTATATTTGTCTACTCGATAATATGAGTGTCAATAGGAAGTTCAACCACCATTCTCATTTCTGGAAAAATATATCGCGAAGTGTTCAAACTTTACATTTCATGACAATAGTTTCAATGACAGGCAAATACTCTTACCCAAACTTGTTCCAGTGGTGAATTTTTTTTTTGGGAAATGGGGGATAGTGAAAAAGTGGGAGTTGTAGAAAATGTAATGGAAAACAATTGTGTGGTGAAAATTTTTTTTGAGATAATGAGTGTTGTCAAGTGTATTACGAACAACATATTTGAGGCGTTAAGTTCCCTACACTACTACTGTTTGTCAGCCAATTCTAAACAAAATACATTTCATTTTAAAAAAGGCGTAACACTCTTTAATGATTTTATTTTTAGATAAATTATCATATCCTAAAATGGCAGAAGCCTTCGCATATATATAGCTTGTGGATTCTCAACCAATAAGTTAAATCTACTTTAAACAGCAAGATATGTATGCATATGTATAAAATATTAATTTAATCTCGCTGCAATGCACGTTATTATTAATTACATGCAACTTAATAAACTAAAAGACAAAAATCTCAGGAACACTGACAAGAAATATACACAAAAACACAAGTCAGTTAGTTCAGTTATGTAAAGAACACTATCTGTAAACAAAAAACTTGCAATGTTATTAAATATGATTAAAAAGTATTTCAAGCGAATATTTTAGCAACATGGAAAACTAAATTTTTTAAAGCATATTTTGTACTACAGTATATAATTTTGCCTAATTATTACAGGATTATGTCATTCAAAAACATATCTTGCTAACATTTTCCATTCAAATTTGGAATGAAAGTATTTTTTCTTTTCGGGGAATTTTTTTTTACCTTCATATATTTTTTCCCACCTTCATTGGTTCAAGGAAAGCCTAGATTCAAGGCAGGAGAGAATACACAGATACAAACCTTTGTGTCCTAAACAGTGGCATAAGGGAAAAGGGGCACGAGATCATAGGAATACCTATATCTCCTCCCGAAGTTCAGGATATAGTAAGGATATCTTAGAACATTTTGCAAAACAGTTTTGGCAGGGCCCCTCCCGAAGACAAATACATTGAGAGTATAATTTCTTCCTAATACTGAAATATCCATAATGCGTAAAACTCTTACAACAGATGGGATGCTTTCAAGCTAAGGATGGCTTTTACAACTTCTCGTTAAGGTGCCTGTTAAGTCTTAACGAGCACTTTAACCAAAAAGTTTTTGTTAACATTTTTTACAAGTCCTTGTTATCGCTGGAGTCCACGTCAATGGTTTCTGTTAAACTAACAGGCGCTCTGGGTTCTCGTTAGCTGGTTTTACTGATGGTTACAGCCACCTGCCGCTGCCAAAAGTCGCCATCATAGAATTTTTGTTTGTGTAAAATTTTAGGTTAGAGTTTGATTGATAAAAAAAAAAAGCTGATAATACTGGGGAACAATTTTTAACACAATTTCTTTTGAGTTTGATTTTTCAGCTGTTTTAAAGATAAATAGGCATGCTGATTTCAAAACTGCAGTTAGTTTTCTTCTAGCACATCAATTTTTTTCTGTACAGCTTATATCAATGTAACCACTCTCCGCTGGATCGAGTGTGGGTCATAAGAAGCACTAGTGCTCTCCTATTGGTTGAAGTAAACCTTCTCTGATTGGGCAGCGGTGAATGACGCCGTAGGAGACCAGTGACAGGTTCATACTTGTCTAGGCTATTCAGTTGCACCTGAGATAGTGTAGTGAGACGCTGNGCCGTAGGAGACCAGTGACAGGTTCATACTTGTCTAGGCTATTCAGTTGCACCTGAGATAGTGTAGTGAGACGCTTGACGTGAACCAGGCGTTCACTGTTCCCTTTGTGCCCACTGTAGCTGCCGCAGTAGTGTCCTCCACTCCGGNACGCTGCGCGTCGCTCTTCATAGTGAAGCGCATTCCGAAGTGGAGTCCGAGTTGTTGTTTGTATACAAGGAGTTAGCAGCGTTTAGTTTTTTATTTACATATGTAATTAGTTCCTTTCCTTTAGATCATGTCTGCTTCTGCTATTTTGCGTCGTAAGTGCTTAAACAGCCCCGATTTGTTTTGTTATACATGTGGCAGTTTCGCCATACCTACTTAAAGGACAAACATCAGTGAATTTGTTAGGCAAACCTATTTTGCATATTTTAAAGTGAAAATTGGTGATCAAGATAAAATCTTTTGGACCCCTCACAAGGTGTGCAATCAGTGTGTCGAGAGTTTACAGGTGGGGACGAAAGGGAAACGCAATAAATTGCCATTTGGTATACCTATGATTTGACGAGAGCCCAGAGATCATTCAAGTGACTGTTACTTTTGTATAGTGAAAATGCCAGGATATAACAATAAAAACCAAATGTAAAATAGAGTATCCTAGTTTACCATCACCTATATACACCCAGTGCCTCATTCAGTCGAAATCCCAGTGCCATTTTCAAAGAATTACCCTATTTCGAAAAACAGGAATACATGTATGGTGAAAATTGAAGTGAACCCAACGATGAAGATTTCGAAAATGAAGATGACTCCATTCGTAAGGGATTTGATCAGCATGAGTTAAATGATTTGGCACGAGATTTGAGACTATCCAAAAAAGCTTCAGACCTCTTAGCATCAAGACTACACGAGAAAAACTTGCTTGAAAAAGGAGCTAAGGTATCTTACTTTCGATGAAGAGAGAGTGAATTTCTGCAATTCTTTCGAAGTGACGTTGGATTTGCGTATTGCCATAAAGTACATGGTTTTAATGGAGGAGTTGGGAATTCCATCTTATAACGCAACTGAATGGCGACTGTTCATCGATAGCTCAAACCGGAGCTTGAAGTGTGTCATCCTTCACAATGGCTATTATGAATGACTTCAAGAGCACACTGGTATACTTGGCTGCCTTTTTAAAACTGCTAGTAGTAATTTGGGTATTAATGTAGCTATGCAATAGTGCACATTTTGTGAGCACTGCATTATTACATGTAAGCTTATATACTTAATAGTAGTCTAATGTATTTGTAAGTAGTTTTAAAATCATTTATTAATATCTCATACATAACATTAGTTTTGATTTGATTTTGCTGAATTATAAATGGAAAATACATGACCTAAGACTCATATACACTCATGTCGGAGTTTGAGCAAAAATCTCTCGATAGGTGAACAGGAATATTAGTGTGTATACATGAAAGTGTATACGCACTTATGCTGTTCACCCTTGTACTTCCTAAAGTATGGCCAGATAAAAAGTATTGGACACAGAGAATAAAATATTATGAATATTATAAAACATTAATAGGAGTTATAGGGGCGTTGTTTTATTTATACTGTGTGTATTGTGATTAGTAATTACGCAGAGATAATTGTAGCAGTGTTAGTTTTACATGGCTGAAGTATCTGTGGTAAGGAAAAAGACTGGTATCACGTGGTTTGAGGCCAGGGAAACCTTTGTCATCCTTAGTGTTATGCATTAAATGAAATGTTAATTACATACTCACCTTTATCCAGCTGTGCCAGATTTAGTGGGGGACTATTATTAAGAGGAGGATGTTTGAGTTCCACTTATAAGACTGACTAAGAAGCTTTGATGGCTCTTGTTCTTAAGCTGGAATCTCATTGTGGCNATGTTTGAGTTCCACTTATAAGACTGACTAAGAAGCTTTGATGGCTCTTGTTCTTAAGCTGGAATCTCATTGTGGCATTTCTTGCTGTATTCTACTCTATAATGTGTTGCACTTACAAGAGATAGTGTGCAAAGACATGTACTTCACAATTCAGTGTAATAGCCATCTGAATATGGGCTTACATTTTGCAAACATCTACGTATACATGTCTGAAAGACAGCAGAGAATTTGTTTGTATCCCTAGTTGAATTAATTTTTGGGGTCATGAAATGTTAAGACTAATTGTGTGCTGCTACTGGCAGGTGGCAAAATATTGCACCAGTAGCCTCTGTTCTATTTAGGATGGTCTTCTTGATTGTTAAAGCATCGACACACATTGACTAAGAATAGACTTAAGAGGACTGTTTAGCATCCAAATTCAAACCAGTCTTTTACTTTGTTTCGGGCTGCAGTGAAGTTATATGAAAAGAGAACTTTTTGTGACATAGAAGAGTTGTGGTAAACAGGGAAATTAATATTTGTGTCATTTTGAATTTTGTTAAGGCACCACACCTACCCAGCAGGTGCACAGTGTTGTATATGAAATTGTGAAACATATTGCCTAAAGAAACTTATACATATTTGCAATGAAATAAATCAGCCTTAGTAATTCTGCCCCTTAAGCAAAGAAATAGCATTTCATAATAGTTCTGAATGCATATTTTAGCATACCTTAGTGTATTTGAGACATACTTTTGGAGCTGTTCATCATAGCAAAACCCATAATTTCAGTGTGCTACATCTATAAAATATTTTACGTTGATGTTTGTGAGACTTGTCTAAGGACCTTCATTTCTTTTTGGTGCAGACGTTCCACCAATTACATTATATAGTAAATATACTGACTGCTAGTCTCATAATGTATGCTGAACAACAATGAAACTGCTCATCAAGTCAACACTTTGTGTGTGGATGCTGTGATGCATAGTGATCAGCTCACCGCGGAGCTGTGGCGCCGGGCAAATCCATAATCATTACATTCCAACTCTGGTAACCGACCGCGTCAAGATGGCGCCCAACGTGGGGCCGAACACCTACCCGCAGCCTTATTCACCATAAGGAGGCGAGTAAACTTGGCCACAGGTCAGACTCCAGCAGCAGTCCTGCAGGGCCGCGAGCTGATGCTGCCTGGGGAGTTTGCCGCACGTCAACCAGAGGCAGCAGAAGAACCAGAGGACGGGACTGCCAGAAGACAGCGCCGAGAGGCAGAGCTAACTGCAGCCCGTCACAACCAGGAGAGCTACATCAAGGAGTGGGTGCCTGCCACCACGAGAGCTCCACGACGGCTGGCACCTGGCCAACTGGTATATGTGAAGAAACACCAGATTTCAAACAGCACCAAGAATTTCTGTGCCGGGTTCGCCCAGAAGTGGAGTGGACCACACACAGTG
>NQII01000577.1:582760-633098 GCA_002778355.1 Clitarchus hookeri
CTAGTAGGCAACATCACTTCGGCGCGAGCGGACGTGGTAAGTCTCTCGTTTCACAAGAACCTCGGTACCAGCCTCTCAGGCTGCAACCTCACTCAGCAATCGCATCATCATATCATTCACGAAGCAACTAGTATTTTTATGTTACATCTCACCGAGGAGAGAGCAGCATCACGCGCCTTAAGTAATTATAATCCAGCAGTGTGTTTATATGACCACGCGGTCACCACGTGTTTGATCAAAGTGTTCAATAAAATAATTATATACATATAAAACTTGAGTGCGTTATTAATTCAGACGTGCGCAGCGGCCATACAGCTCGCAATTTCATAATATCTGATGGTGTGTTACCAGAGAACCCCTGGGCTGTCGGCCGAACGACCCAAAAATCTCATCAGCTCACCGCGGAGCTGTGGCGCTGGACAAATCCATAATCATTACATTCCAACTCTGGTAACCGACCGCGTCACGTTCGAGTGTGTCTACTGTGCAATTACTATAATGCTCGATGCACCGACGGCCAGCAACAACAACAACAATCAAGAACACCTAGGGAACCATTCGAGACAGTATCCCTTGATCTCATGGGCCCCTACCCGATGACATCGACGGGGAAAAGGTTCGTGGTGGTCGTCACCAACCTGCTCTCCAGGTGGAAAGAGGCGTACACAGTGCCCAGCATGAGCACTAGGAACATCGCCCGTGTCCTGGAGAACGAGTTTTTCCCCTGATGGGAATTTCCCCGAAAGTTACTAACAAACAACGGGACGCCATTTGTTGGAAGAAGTGGCGCGATCTTAACACAAAGTGGGGAGTGATTCAAAGCACGACAGCGATCTATCATCCTCGTGCCAACCCCATGGAGTACAGAAACCAAGACCTTCAGGTTCAGCTGCATTTCCATGTGGGGAAAGACCACACAACCTGGGCTGACCAGCTGCCCAGTGCACTCTTCACAGTCTGCCACCATACCAACGAGGCAACAGGCATGTCACCTGTCGCATTATTGCAGGGGTGTGAGTTGACACTCATAGACGAATACAACTGTCCGCCTGCAGAGGGAGTCAGTGAACCAGAGAGCAGCAACGCTAGGTAACAGTGGAGAACATACGAGCTGGAAGCAGCCTGTGTACACCAGGCTGCCTATATCAACATGTGTGTACCCCTCACTACACCAAAACTACTATGACCAGGCCAGAAGGTATTCGTCAGGGAGCACTTGCTGTCCTCGGCAAGTAAAAACTTTTGCTCTGGCCTTTGCGCCAAGTGGAGTGGTCCACATGTAATCACAAAGGCTTTAGGGGCCACTACATATTTGGTCGGCATCAATCGCCGACGGACCATTCACATCCACAGGGATGACCTCAGGCGAACTTCGTGTCAGGAAGCCCAGGCAGAGTCCGCAGACACCAAACCACAACAGCCACTGTGCAACGAACCACCAACGCAAGCAGCGGAATCGTCAGATGGCCACACAACGCGAGACTTGTTCTGCCCCACGACGCCCAGCGTTCAAACACACTCAGGGATAGTAGGTGGAGGAAAAAACTCAGCATCACATACCACAGCTGCCAAAATATCACCAGGAGAAACTACAAAAATGCCTGCACACATCACAATGCCCTGCGTCGTGACACCTGACATCGAGGCACCACTCCAGCAGATCCTGCTGAACCATGTATGGACGAGGAGACACATGGGGCAGTATGCCCCCACAGTCTGATTTCCCCGAAGTCGTCACATCGACAGCAGAGACCACCGAGTGCAGCACAGAACGTACTCTACGGGTGGCCAGTCAGACGTCTGAGGAAAACACCTCAACAGGGACTCCAGCGACCCTTCTCGACATCGCTAGCCAAACCCATGCTCCATACTAGTAGCAACAGTGTAGATGAGAGAGGGAACAACAGCGACACACCTCCATGCCACTGCAAGCGGACTCGTCTAGTTACACTGGCCCAGTGCATAGTCTCTCGGGACTGTATGTCCCACAGCACTACCAGGCACTGGTATGCCTGTCAACAGCACTCACTGGCGCTTCTCAACACAACACCAGCAGAGCGACCCTCACTGGGGCGCTACAACCTGTGACCTTGCAAGGCCCGACCGTCGGTTCCAGTGTGCTACGCCTGAAGTCGTAGCTACATAACGGATGATGGCGTGGTGCACGAATGGTATCCCGAGGGGTGCGGGGCATTTTATGTGAGACCAAAACTCACTGGATTCCGCGACCGTTCGCTGTGTCTCAATACAATAGCCGAGCACCATGCAGACGACAAAAACATCGGGCGTGGCCATCAGCTACAGCATCTCGACGGTTTTTGGGAAAACAACCACTTCGCCCAACACTGCGCGAGTCAGCTGATGGTCCCACTTTGTTCTGACCACGTGAGTAACCCCAGTACCACCTCGTGGTTTGGATGATAACCGACCTGCACGTGTCCTCACACTCAACGCTGTGCCATCAGGGCATAGCACATGTGAAGGCGACACCAGACTCCGTAGAGACCTTATCGGGACGCATAGAAACAACCGATGCCATTGTGCAACACTTAGTCTTTTCGAGTGTTAGTGGTCCCCAACAGCAGAGCAAAATCCTTCCCATTTTACACAAAGTGCAAACCACAAGTAAACTGTGCTAATAAGCGTAATTACAATTTACTTTAAAGTGAAGTATCAATGATTTACTGCTTAGAGCACGGGTTTCACCCGTGCCAACCTAAGTTTAGCCCCCACAGGCATCACTTAACTATGGCTGTCTCAGTTTATGTGTTTTAGAAGGAATAATGAGGGTAAAAGTTTATTTTTGCAGCAGCCAACAGATTTACGGACTCGGATAGACATGCTTACAGAACTATGTGCCCGTAAAAATAACAGTATGAAAATGCATTGTCATGTATAATTAAGTAGCTTGTTTAGTATAGAGAATATGTAAGTTTTTGCTAGAGACAATATTTAGTCTACATTTAGCTAATGTTAACGTTCCCATTCATGCATTGTGAACAATTAAGGGACTAACCCTATTTTGCATTTATTTTACACACACATTTTCGACTTTTGGCGTCTTCACAGCAAGTGGCCGGAAAGATGCTGGCAGCCTCTGAGTCTGAAGCGGGCATTCAACGGAGCGGTCTGTGCAGTTCGCGCCTCCCAGGCACTTCATAAACTTCTTTATCTTCCCCAAGAACCATAGTTTTAACTTTTTTGTTGACCAGAACAGTATAATTTAATGTAACTTCATTTCCCGGGAGGTGAGTCTCTCCACCTCCTGCAGACATACGGCTTAACGACTTGAGCACCGCCAACTGGTCTGTAGTGTCGAAACATCAATATATGACTGCAATCCCAAAGTTAGCATTTTGATTTACAGGTCTTGCCTCTTAAAATCATTTCAGAAGCTGAACCCACCAACCAGCCATTACAAGGGTTTTTAAGTGTTTTTAGTGTAACATTATTTTTATTAGTGTTATTTGGTGTGTGGAGTGGCCTTGCAACTCTGCATTTAGCTAACTTTATACCAGCATAACTATCCACCTTACAACGGGCACCCGTGGCGGTACTGGGCCGACCGCGACTAACCACGTCTAGCGTCCTATCAAACCGCAATTAATAACCCTTCAATTGTAACTTAGAGGATCGGGAGAACAGCCTAGCCACCTGGGTGACTCTGCGACGAGCCACAGCAGCAGAGAAGCCAGTAAGAAATCTACAAGACGTCTCTGCTCAACTATGCTCAAAGAATGGTGCAGCGGCCATGTCACTACCATTCTCTAAATCCTACCTCACATCAAACCTAAACACGTTATATTACTCGAACCCAAAGTTACTTTATTAGGATTAACAGTCAAACCTACCTCGTGCTTTTTTTAAAATACTTGGCACAGATGTGAAAGGTTGGACTCCAGATCATCACTATGCACTAATACACTATAATGTCATCGACATAATTAAAGACCAACCTGAATTTAATTTCAGAAAATGGAAATTCCAACTCCCTAGTCAGAGCTTAGCTCCCGAAGTTTGAGCCCATGGGAATGCATGTAAATTCAAACTGACTCCAAGGCATACCAAAGGCAGTAAATTTTCTGCAAGAGGGGTCTGGTAAACCTTGGTGAAAACTATTATTTAAATTCAGAACAGAGAATACATGGGCTTTACCTAAATGCTGTAGAGTATAATCAATCATTGGCAATGGAAATGAATCCTTGTGAATTTTTTTCTTTACTAAAGATTGATTGACATCCAATCGATATTTGTCGCTGTTCTTTTTACACAGAAAGCCTAGTGAACAATAATCAGAATTTAAGAGAGAAATAACACATGCCTAATAATTATTTATAATTTTTCTAAACACCTGCAACTTAAATGGAGGGCATTTAAAATGGTGATCACGTACTGGAATATCATCCGTAAGGGAGAATATATATATTGAAGAATGTCGCATTTCCCTATTTTAGGACTGATGATGTCACTAAACTCTTTCTGCAACTGATCCAATCGACTATTGAATTCCTCGGGAAAACTGTTTCTCTCGTCGTGCAGAAGGGCAATCGTGATGTTCGGAGAGAAGCTAAGGGACAAATACTAATCATTTAGATTAACTGACATATTGTCTTGCCCTAAGAACTCAAGGCCTAATACTACATCATGGTCAAGGCCTGCAAACACCCAAAAGGGAAAGGTCCATGAAAATCGACCGATATTGAAATGCAAGGCCATGACCAAATTACTGGCCAACATCTAACACGTCTTTTGTAAATAATTTTCATTTCAAGCAGCTTAAAATGAAACTCATAACACAGTATGTCAACTAAAGCAGAAAACATATTATCACGAAAAGAAATCAAAACAGAACACCTCCTTATCTCGTATGGTAACTTCACTTTCAACAGACTGGAAAACCCACTCTTATTGCCAGTCAAAAGTATGTTTCCTGCCTTCGGACAAGCCTTACGTTAATGCCCAACCTCACCACACCTTAAACCCTTTATTTCTAAACTGCACGTCGATTTGTATACAATCTCTAGTTACGTGTTCCTGAACCGCACAGTTTCCGCACCGCCACTCCGCGCTACTAGACATCCTGTAGAGTGGATGGTGTCGTGTCGTATATTTACTGTGCCCTGCTTGGACAGCCGGAGTTTTATTTTATTTTTTTTTTCCTAACCTACTATAAAACTATGTGTTATTGGGGCCCGCGGTAGGTACGAGGGATTAATGCGTCTCAAGGTAGAACCTCATACGCTTAAAGGATAGGGAATTTCATGCAAAGGAGGCGTGCATCTTGGCTAAGAGGGATATTTGGCAGCCATGGCCGAGTTTAGGCCATGGACTACATCCCTAAGGGGGCGTATAGCAAGCTATAGTTAAAGAAGGGAGAGGGGAAAAAACCCGCATAGACACGGTAAAAACCCTCTCGACAGAAAAGAAGTTTCAAACTTATCATGCATTAAAAAATGCATAAGGAGACAGCAGGTTTGGTAACATGCTTAAAAATGGGAATTTTGGCTCTAGAAGAGAAAATGGCTGTGGGTGCAAGCACCCTTGGGGTATAACTGCTGTCAATATGACTGCGCATATGTCTGCACAGTAATATTAACAGCAGCCACAATTGCAGGGCCATCCTGCTTCTCGTCGTGGAAGTCGGCAGTCTGGGCGGCTCAGTCATGGCACCTACTCCGTCTTCGCTCCTCCACGCTGACGCCAGGATCTCCACGCCGTGGGTGAAGGCGGGGAGCAATTGCCAGGGGGCCACCCTCTCCCTCATCCTTCAAAATAGTCCGTCGGTCGGAGGTGAGCTCTGGCTCGGCGGGACATCCAGGACCTACCAGCTGGAGGCGAGTGCAGCTGGCCCAGGAGTGGAGGCTGACATCAGGTAGCTTCAGAGGTCCGACGCATTCCATGGCCATTCCTCACGCACCAGCAGTCAGCAGCTCGCAGAATCCAGCAGTGAGGTTCGCTACACTTCGCATAGTTTCAGCACCTCGAGATCCCCCTCCCCGCCTTGATCGTTGAGCTGCCTCCCACCGATGCGCTTCGCCAACTCGTACCGAGCCGCCCAGGTCCCCGACGTCCACGACGACGGCGCTGTCGCACCGGCCAGTTGGTCCGCGGGCTGGTATTAGAATATTCCCAGCCACTCCAGAGCCTGGAGATCCCCTATCCGCCACCTGGGGACGCGACGAGTTGCAGAATAGTCGCTGCGCCCTAGCTGCTGTAGTCGCCTCGTGCTGACAGATGTCCGCATCCTTCGCTGGTCCCAAGGGGCGGGTAGATCCCGGAGCGGCGCAGCCGCCAGCACGATGTTCACTCCACGACAGCCAGGACTCGTTGGACAGCCGGAGAAAACACGTACGATATTCACTTGCTGCTACCAAACAACCATGCACTTCTATTGCTTACTGGCGTAACCCGCGCCAATTATTTGGGGCCGAAACTAATGTGCAATGCGGATATGCCAAGCCAAATTATCTAAAGTTACATTAACTAGTTCAGGTTCATTTAATTTCAAACATAGGGTTTCATGATAGGCACAAATTGAATCGAGAAATTAGATCATGGCCTCACCGGGTCTTTGGTATCGAAATACAAAATCGCGTCCATAATTACGCTTAAGGCGATGGGGAAACAAATACTCTAATACCCTTCATTTAAAGCCTGCAATCGTACCGACATCTAAAGATCTGATTTCTTCACTAGGCAACTGTGATATGAAACCTTCGCATTTAATATCAATAGCTTTCAAAAGCGCATCCTCCAGACAAAGACATAAACTTATAATTTTGCTAACTGCTACAAAAAAATAGCAGAATACTGGCAGGATCCACAGATGTTAAGGGAGCGATACTTTAGAGAGCTAACAGGGAAAGCCTATCAACTTTAGGCGAATGGTGGGTAACACTCATGGGAACCGCATGCTGGGAGGGCTGTGCTATTGATCACTGCTGGCACCATGAGTCCACCGCGGCCCGACACAACTCAGCAACAGTTGCATGGTCATCAGCTTCCAAACCAAGGTCACTCAAAAAGCCAGCAATTCTTTTTTAAAGCGTACAGAAAAGCCACATCTGCCATTTCATACAAAACAAACAAAGCAGACCATAAGAAAGTTGCGAGCAGAGTGGTGCCAAATTTATTTAGGATGAAGCACAATTATGTAGCAGAACACAAAATCAGAATTGACAGCATTTAAGGTTTTTTTTAATACAACATTGCTGTTTCAAAAATACAATACTGAATAGAATGTATGGTGGTAGCATTTACACTAAGAAAATTAATCAATATACATTTTGACAAGTACCAATTGTATACAATATACACATTTACTTAAGGTTTTATTTATAGCACACTTATTTTGAAACTGTTGTAACGTTCTGTCCGTCAATATTGACGAATGGAAATTACAACTCGGTTAGCTCAATTGGTAGTAACATGAAACTTTAAAAGAGCCAAACAAATAAAGTCAAGTTCTGGTTTATTTACTCTGAACTTTTATTTATCAATCAAATGAAGCAGTTCACAAATAATCTTAAGGTATGCAGAGAACGAACAGGTTTCACAACAAAGCAATGAGGTAACAGCGCTGCAGTGGTTTGTTTATTTAATCACGTCTTGAAACCTGGCATCGCAAGAGGAACTAGCGACCTCCCACACCAGCAGAAATAATGTAGTAGTATAACGTTTGCCGGTGCGGGGCATATGTGGCACGCCCGACGCGTACCCTTCGAGTGCTGATTGTCTACTGCTGGTCCTTCACCGTTTCAGGGCGATAGGCACACAGAGTATTTGTTGCTGCGTCCCTATCCCCCCTCTTCCTAAAGCATCAAAACATAACTTAATAAGGGCATGGCGTGGACCGGCTTCCCACGCCAGCCGAACTGTGTAGCCATCCGAACTGCATCGTCAGTAAAAGATAATCAAAGCTTCCAGAACAAAAACTGTCGACGCAGTCTGAAAAGTTTCTATCGACAAATGTTGACGCTAATAAAGCTAAGATTTCCTGTAACGGCAAACGTATGCCCGATAAACGAACTCCCACGGCTTTAATTTCGAATTCCGATAAAATATTACGAAGCTTCGCAAAACGAAAGAAATTTAACCAAGTATCCCGATAATTAATATATTACGTCGTTACATTGTTAATCTTAAAACACCTAGAATTGATTATAATGAAATCAGCTTTATCAGAATTGAGCTTCCATGAAGACTACATTGGTGAAGCCACACAGTAGTTGCCTCCAGGCGACGAGGTGGTCGTCGTCTCTGTACCAACAACGTCTTTGCCGAGATGCAAGTGGGTTGCACCATTTGCCCGACATGTAGTCTGATACTGCCTAGAAAGCTGCCAGCCACTATTTCAGACTTCGCTGCGAGACCTGCTGCTGAGGTACAGAATTACCTAAGACAGCTAATCAACAGTCTCATTGAATTATTGCAACTAACTTTTTTAATGTATGTAAACACACACGTCCAATTTATTTTAAATGGTTTTCTGTAGCCTATGTGGAGAGGAGAAAAACAAGTTTAACCAGCGTTCTGTATGATACTATTTATTTTCAAGTTTGTGTGTAAACAATCGCAATTTGTTTTAAAGTTTTTTAAATGCCGACATAAAGCAGCTTTTTTCTTGTATTTCTGTGTAAGTAGAAATGTGGTGTATATGTTGGGAGAGAAAGAGATAGAGAGAGAGAGAGAGAGAGAGTAACACACATGTTTATAAATTGGTATTAACTATCTATGTAAATTAAAGGAGCTGCCTCATTGCTGAAAGACTCACTATTTTTTCAAGTATATGTGTAGACCCACACAATTTGTATTTAAATTATTGTAAATGCGGACATGTGGCAACTTTTTTCTAGCCTTTCTGTGTAATTAGAAATGTAGTGTGTATGTGGGAGAGAGAGAGAGAGATATGCTCATGCACTGGTTTTAACTATCTATGTCAATTAAAAGTGTGCTGTCTCATTGCTGAAATGCATGACACTATTTTTTCCAGGTAAATGTGTAAAACTGCACAATTTTTTTTAAAGTGTTGCGATGCCAGCACTTGCTACGCTAGACGTCTTTAGTACTCTCGAATCTGTGAGGTAGCTTGCTCGGCTCCCCTCCTTTTTTCTTTCCTGTTCTCCCATTCTGATATCCCCTCCTTCTGTGCATCACCATTTTTTTGTTAATGGGGCAAGTTAATATAAGTCGTTGCATTACCTGCGCACCATATATTCTATGCCCGATCGTCGCCTACATGAGTGTCTGAGGAGTAGCATCAAGTTTTAAAATTGTCATTTAAATGTCCATATGACATTGGCACTGAAGAGGCATTTTTAAATTTACATTGTTGCCTGAGAAGCTGCTGCGATTGAGCAACATGAAATGGTGAGTAATGGTCGTAGGCATTCTATTATTTGGGTCAATTTGAATGTTTCAATATTGTATGCTGTAGTTTGTGTTTGTCTTGGGCATGAAGTGAGTTGGTGTTTTTTATAAATTGTGGTTTCGATCGCCAGCCCAAATTTGGTTTCGGTTTAATATAAAACTATAGTTTTGCTGTGTGTTCCAGGTTTTTAACGTGTCGTGTTTAGTGTTTGCTACCCAAGAATTTTTCCAGTTTTTTCAATATTATTTGCATCCACGACTTACGCATTGGGTGCAATTAATCAATTAACTTTAAATGTATTAGTTCTTTTTCTATTTTAATCGCTGGAGTCTTGATGGGCTACTTGACTGCCTCCACCAATAATTTAATTTTTATGTTAATTTTATTAAAGGGTTTAATGGGTTTGTATTACAAAAGGAGGCTTTAGTGGGCTTTTAGGCTGCCCTCCATTTTTTCCAATTACTCAAAGTTAATACTATAGTAAACATATTTTGTATTTTCCAAATTTTGAGGTTTTTCGATTTATTGTATTCAAATCTAATTGTTATCAACTCGTCTAAGCAATTTTATGAATTTTTTTTGTTAAATTTTTATTATTGAAAAATTTAGAATTTTGAAAATCTATGAGAAAGTCAGCTTAAATGAATTGTAAGAGATTTAAATCCCTCTCCTTAGTGCTACCGGTAAATGTAAAAACATTCTATCTAAATACAAGATTTAAAAATTGTTGTTCGATTTAAATTATTTGTGTACTGTCGCAGTATTTTTAATACCACCATAAAGCAAACTTATGACGATGTTCTGTACACTACTATAATTATCAATTATGTACATGTAATAACCAATATAATCTAAAAAAATTGCAAAAATATTTCAAATGTCTTCATTTCTGTATTTGTAGATATGTATATAACTCACTCATTATGCTTTTTCAATTCCGAAGGAACTAGGTATCTAACATTATACAATTTTGAGAAGTGCTAAGGTCATTTTGTAAAATTTCCATAATATATCCATTATACAAGTCACAGCTACATTTGTGCAATGATTTCCTTGATATTAAGTAGGCTGTGTGCTTTAAGGGACGTACCATTACTAACTTTGTGTGTGTATATAACAGTTAAAAAATGTATTATATATATATAGTGCCACATGCACACAGGTATGACTATGTGACTTTTGTAATTAGTATATTCATATTCACTGTGGTGAAAAAACACACAACTGCTCTACTAAAGTGTATTTAATTTGCAGCTTTACTAAGTAATTTTCATGATCACATTAAAACATCACAACATCGAAATATTACTTCAGACAACATGATGCATCCCTGCACGATCGATTGGAATTTAAAAAAGTTCACATTATATTTGCATGTGTGTCTAAAATAAATATTTGTTTGTGCACAATGTAGCAATGGCCACTACAACTGGCAGGATGGTATAGTTCATTTCATATAAGAAGGCCACATTCTGATAGTCAGTGAGTGGCCTCATGAAGTATTCAAAACAAACAACGTGCCATTTACAAAATTCTGTATCAGCTGATGCATGAACCAATAGAAATTAATATTACGTTGGCTATTCTGAGAGCAGTGTCGATGCACATCAGACCAGCAGAAAATACGCGGATAAGAAAGAGTTCGTAGATTAATTAATTCATTTTATTTTACATGGTCATAAAACAGCAGTATTTAGTTTTAGAAACCAAACTTCGGGATAAAATAGTAATGTATAGGTGTTCAAAATGAGAAGCACAATAAAAATATCCGTATCCAAATGTAACGAAACATCGAAACCTTTTTCACGTTTCAGGACTCTCCAATCATATGCTGCCATCTTGTGAGGTACAGGTGTGCCATCTGTTACAACACGCCCTTCCGCGTTATCTTTTCTCCATATCCCAAACTACACCCAGAAACATATTATAGTTTTGTAGTTTAAAATAACATATTTACGCGCATATACAAATGGTTTTATTTTCCCACGAGCTCTGTATAATTTTTAAAGTAACATATATTTCGTGTACAGTGTTTACGAACGACCCTACACACATCCACCAAGCTCCATTTACGAATGCAGCGCCACCCAAGCAGTTCACCAATTGCCACACGTAGCAGCACCTCCTGGATGCGCTGACTCGCCCCATCAAAACCTATACTTGACACACCAGTTGATGTCGAATGGATACATAAACGGAAAGGCGCGGCGATCGTCAACTGTCAAGAATATGGCCTTCTTATATAGTATACAGTATAGCCATACTTGGAAAGGACCTACTGACTTGCTACAAAGGATGTCGGGCGAAACTTTTCGCCTCCTTAAACGACAGTCAACCGGCAGAAGGAGTGCTGTAAGGCCCAGCTGGAGAGGCGCGCACGCACAAGCACACAATGCGCACACATGTATATCCAGCCTGCTGGAAGCATATAGGCATTCACAAACGTGCGCGCACCCCTCTCTGCTGTCGAGCATCCTACATGATAGCTTTACGAATCTACATGTGTCCCTCGAAATTAAGTTTAATTTTCATTGCATTCTATGCATATACAGTAGTTCGCCTAATGTTGGTACCCCCATAATTTCTGGAACAGTTGCAGGTCACAAAATGTGGTTTCCAGTAAATGAAATTACGCACGGGAGAAAGTTTTTTGCCGCACAATGACTATTAGTAACATATGTAGGGACAGAAATAATTAAACCACATATGATATTTCTTCTGGAAACACACATTTATTACAACTGCATTTGAAAGTATGTGCAAAGAGAAATTAAGTTATATAGCATATGCGAAGGAAAGTAACACAGAAACACAAAGTAATAATGTGCAAATATGATTATGTTAGGTGGGCCTGTAGCATAGAGCAGTGGACCTGGACTCACAGATGTAAGAAAGCAACATGCACCGTGACTCATCCTGGCGGGATCACTTCCTAATAGCAGCGCAGCACCAATCACCATAATCTGTAAGGTAAGTGGTATGGCAGTGTGTAGCTATATATATGCGATGAAGTTCACGAATAAGGAAAAACTGGGCGCTCTACTTATTAACAACAAGTGTGGCAGAAATACCAAGCAAGCATCCAAATGTATGTTGAAAGGTATCCTAATCGGACGCCAATCTTACTGCAAACTATACGAAGAATTTTCACATGTCTGTTGTCATGAGGTGGTTGGAATTCCACAACATGAGTGTGACGAAAGACTGCTACGGAGAGATGCATCAACATGATGTATTGGCATGTGTCGATGCAAACACTCACATGGATATGTGTGAACATTCCAGGTTCGTAGTAATAAATAAAACAAGTGTGTTACGGGTATGCGCCAATGGAAATTCCATCAATATCACATGGCTCTTCATCAGTCTTTACATGAAGGTGATTTCCAGCTGCTTGTTTAGTTTTGTTGGTTTGTTCTGATGTCAGTAAGGGATGACAGGAATTTTCTGAAGAACATACTATTTATCGATGAAGCGACCTTCACATATCATGGGCTCATAAATTTACGAAATATGAACTACTGGGCGATAGAAAATCCACATTGGGTCTGGCATGTGGAGCATCAGCGACAGTAGAAAGTGAATGCATGGTGTGGAATCGTTGGAGACTACATCATAGGGCTATACATCATTGAAGGGACAATGACCGGCTGTATAATACCCATTTCCTCAGACAGAGGCACTTCTTAAAGACATACTGCTCGACATACATATTGATATATGGTTTCAGCATGGTGATTGTCCTGCNAGACAGAGGCACTTCTTAAAGACATACTGCTCGACATACATATTGATATATGGTTTCAGCATGGTGATTGTCCTGCGCATTTGGCTTTTGTGGCGAGGAAAGTGTTAAATAAACATTTCCAAACCAGTGGTAAGGGCGTGGTGGTGTTTTAAGATGGCCAGCTTGCTCCTCCAAACTCACACCTCTCGATTTTTTTCCTGTGGGAAACATTGAAAGATAGGATGTACAACATGATTTATACGATGTCAGAAGANAGACAGAGGCACTTCTTAAAGACATACTGCTCGACATACATATTGATATATGGTTTCAGCATGGTGATTGTCCTGTGCATTTGGCTTTTGTGGCGAGGAAAGTGTTAAATAAACATTTCCAAACCAGTGGTAAGGGCGTGGTGGTGTTTTAAGATGGCCAGCTTGCTCCTCCAAACGCNCGTGGTGGTGTTTTAAGATGGCCAGCTTGCTCCTCCAAACGCACACCTCTCGATTTTTTTCCTGTGGGAAACATTGAAAGATAGGATGTACAACATGATTTATACGATGTCAGAAGACATGTAGGAATGCATTGTGGCAGCTCGCAGAGGCATTTCACCTGAAACACTTCAGGCTGCTCGTCGCTTGCTACATGTGCATTTGCAGATGTGTATTGCTGTCGATGGTAAATACATCGAAGACATGCTGTGAAAAGACCTAATGTGAAGCGTTTCAACGATAACTGTGCTCTTTTATACTATGCATGTGGATGCAATTGCATTTATCCTTAGGTTGGTTTGTTCTATTTTTGTTATACATCTGAATGCACTCGTTACTCAGTATAATTAATGACTAGGAAACAAATCTGCTGAATTGCATTGGTATCTGAATAAAATGTAATGTATTGATATCAGACATGAAATTACATTGCCCGTATTCCCTCCCTCTTCAGTGCTCTATTTTGTCCAATATCCCATACCGTAACCCTTGCCCCATTAAGGTAAGTGTTATGCTGCTATAAGGAAGCAGTCCCGCAAATATAAGTCACTGCGTGTGTTGCTTGCTTACAGCTGCCAGTACAAGTTCACTACCCTATGCTACCGGCCCACTTAACTTAATCATATTTGCAAATTATTTGTTGGCATTTCTGTTACTTTCCATTGCATACGCTATATCACTGAATTCCTCTTTGAACATACTTTTAGATATCGCTGAAATAAATGTATATTTCGAGGGGAAAAATCATATGTGGTTAAATTATTTTTCTCCATACACGTTTTAAGAAAAATAACTTTGTGGCAAACTACTTACCCCTGTACATAATTTCATTTAGCGAAAACTGCATTTAGTGATCCACAACCATTCCCAAAATTTTGGGGTTGTCCACGTTAGGCGGACCCTCCTGTATATTAACACTTCCCTAGTCCCTGACAAGGCGTGGATGTATTTTTTTTTACATGTGGAAATGTACTTTTATAGTCTTAAATTATTCCTGTGCCTAGCTTAACTTCGCATGCACTGTACTCATTGTATATTAGCAAGCCACTGTTGTAAAATACTTGCTTGCCATTACTTATTTTCTGTCCTTTAAGATTATGCATGTAATGACAGATACATATACATTAAAAAGCCAAAAAAACTGGTTTAGGCGTGCGTATGTAAATAAGAGAGGTATGGAACCAATCAGAGTAATGCGATGCGGTTGGCAGCTAGATCGGTTACTGCTGCTACAATGGCAGGTTATCAAGATTTAAGTGAGTTTGAACGTGGTGTTATAGTCGGCGCACGAGAGATGGGACATAGCATCTCAGAGGTAGCGATAACATTTGGATGTTCGCGTACGACCATTTCACGAGTATACCGTGAATATTTGAAATCCGGTAAAACATCACATCTTCGACATCGCTGCGGCCGGAAAACGATCGCGAAATAACGGGACAAATGATGACTGACAAGAATCATTAAACGTGACAGATGTGCAATCCTTTCCCAAATTGGCGCAGATTGGATTTGTGGACGGCCCTGCAGGATTTACCNGATTCATGGTGTGAATTGCCTCCTGCATACCTTCAGACATTAGTCGAGTCCATGCCACGTCGTCTTGCGGCACTTCTGCGTGCTCGGGGAGCTCTACACGATATTAGGCAGGTGTACCAGTTTTTTTGGCTCTTCAGTGTATGTTACACATTTCCTGGGTAATACACGGTTGTATTCGCAGACAGTTTATTAACTATGATACGATTATATAAGCATGGTAACTTGTTTTACATAAAATAATATGTTAAGTCCCTTCGTGAATATGTCTGCCGTGCGCTATCGGCTGCATGCAGCCCTCAGGAGGGTGTGAGCCCTGTTGTAGAGGTGAAGAGATGGTGCAACGACAGAATGTGTTGGTGTGGGGGGGGGGGGATTGGAAGAACCCATATACAACCCTAATGATTAAACATTATCGTTTATTCCTCTTACGGTCTAACCATGAGGCGTTCGCCTTTTGGGACACTTGGCCTAACCACGCAACTTTGGCGATTATGTTGTACGATACTACTATCAATGTCATATATTTTTTAGGTAATTTTTGACACCTCCTATCCCATGTGGGTATTCAATGTCTTACCCTTGCAAGGTGTTTCATGAGAGAATGATGTGTGTTACTATGCAAGGTGTTGGAAATATTTTTTAGGTTTGTTTTCTTTCAGGATAGCTTAGAGCTTTTGCATTTTCTATCTAGGTTTCCTTCTGGTGTTTTTGTATCAAGCAGTCCTTCTCCTGTTCTGCAAGACCAACCCAGTCGAGTCGAGACACTTAATCGACACCTAGTTTCGTCCATCACTTTTTCTTCTTCTGAGATTAAGATGGATTCCGATCGTTTCTCTCTTCCACCTTCTGCTTTTTTCGCACCAACATCTCAACATTTCCGCAATCATCAATTTCTTCGCCATCATCGACTAATGCACTTACTATGCGTCCATTAGTACTGCAGTGTGAATTCTGTGACTGCCAATTTACTAATCTTCCGAATGGCTTGCACCACGAGGGTAACGGGAAGACATTTTCTCTCACTGACAAACTCGCAGATCATTTCGTAACCTGTACAGTTCAGATTGGACAAGGCGTCTCGACTCATTGCAAGTTCTGCAAAGATAATTTTGGACTTGCTACCAATGCCAGATGACATCAGCGTGGCGGCTGGGTGAATACTGATCAAATATCTTTGGAATGTGTCAAATGTGGGAGTTAGTTTACGAGAGCCGATAAACTGCAGTCACACAGCTCTAAGGGTAATAAGCCTTCCCCACCACCAGCAAAAAGAGCTCGCATGACTGTGGCATATGCCTCCCAGTCAGGACCATCTAATACGTCACGACCCGAGTCATCTGTTCCAGCCCGTCATATTTCCACAGATGGCCGGTCTCAGTGTAGTGTTTCCATCGTCACCGGTGCTGGCGAGTCTAACGTCTATGACTTTGTGTTGTCAAAGACAGTCTTCAGAGGCACGATGAAAACATATGTGTCGGAGAGTAGATCGGGTCAAGCAAATAAAATTTGTACCTACCTGGATGAAATGAAACGACATATCATGGGACAACTGGAGCAGGAAATCGAAAACCAGGGGGATATCAAATTTAATATTTTTTTCTGGATTGTTTGTACAGTGAACCAGAGCCACGTGAGGACGAGAGACGATCAGCATGCCTTCAAGACGAAAAACATGCCCTTCTACAATGCCAGCGACATAGAGTCTGCTGTGATGACTCACATTGCCAAGATCTGCCAAGAGGGGGAAGACTGCATGGGGAATGGATTTGGCTGGACCCTCACATCTGTGAAATGACTTCAGTACAGTGCCAACAAGCTGAACTAGCTGAGAGCTTTCTCCTACATCGCCCTGCCACACACATTGAAACCAAGAAGTCAATCATCAATCCGCAGAACATAGCAGACAATGTTTCAAGTGGGCGACCCTGGCATGATATGTAGAAGGACGAGATCCTGAATCAGTCAATCAACAGCATTATGACCTGGAGACAAAATTCAACTTCGGCAGGCATGAGTTACCCACTGATCTCCATTAAATGTCGTTCGAGAGGAACATCCAGGGCCAGCATGAACATCTACACACATGACGACAATGGCAAGGTGGTTCTTATACGAGTTGTCAAAGATGAACTGGCGCACTACTTTGACCACTTTCTCATGACGACTCCAGACAGGAACTCACATTGTTGCTATATCTGCGATTACTCCTGTCTCGTATGCTCTCAGGTGGCATCACGTTATGGCAATTACGCAAGAGATGCCTCAGGGTGTACGATAGCCGGCTGCGAGTGACATGCATTACAGTTGCTGAGACACTGGCTGAGCACAGGAGGTACTGCAATGAACATACACCAATCCATGCAGACATATCCCCACCACAGAATAACGGCATCCTCCTGTGCTCAAGCTTCACAACTTTCATAATGCTGATAAGGTACCTATAGGGGTGTACGCAGACCTTGAGGCGATATTAGTCTCAGTGCAGATGTGTCAGCCAAACCCAGATGCATCCTACACTTACGGGTACCAGAAACATGAGCCCTATAGTTGTGGCCTTTATGTTAAGGTATAAAACACCATAATACCTGTCTCCAAAACATCAAGTCTGCCCAAAGATGTGTAATTGTACACTGAGGAAAATGTAACAAAGAAATTCATGTAGGAAGTTGTTAGGATTGGCAATATCGTGAAGGACATTTACAGTCAGTCCCAGCCTATGAGAACACTGCCTCCTGGCGAACGGACTGGCTAAGCTCTGGCCAACACCTGCTCCCACTGTCCTGGTCCTTCACCCACGATAGCCACAAACTCCATGACTATGATCACTTTACTGGCAACTATATCGGGGTGGCATGTAATAATTACAACAAGTTCTGCTGTCGCTCCAAGAGACTGTCAATCCTCTTCCACAACTTGATGTACGACTCGAATTTTATAATTAAGCAGCTGATTTATGATACACAGGAAATATTAATTATCCTGCACACAGAGAAAAAACGTGTTAGCTTCAGCAAAAGTTTGGGCGACAAATTCATAATTAAATTCATATTTCCCAGACTCGTAACACTTGTACAGAAATTGCCTTAGACCGAATTTAAGACAACCGCAGCCTTCTTCACCCTCGACCAGCTTGAGTTGGTAACTCGGAAAGGAGTGTTACCCTACGGCTATGTTGATTCGCGAAGGACACTCGACGAACCGCAGCTGCCACCCATATTAGCATTTTCAACCATATTATAAGGTGCGACAATACTCACGATGATTACCAGCATGCGCAGAAGGTCTAGGAGACATATGGGTGTTGTAGGTCCCAAGATAACTCCGAGCTGTGCCTCAAGACGGACGTGTTGCTGTTGTGCTACGCTTTTGAGAATTTACGGGGGACTATGTCTGATAGTGTATGGAGTAGACTGTGTTCGGTACATGAGTGCCCCCGGATTCTCCTTCGACGCAATGTTGAGGAAACCAAAGTTGGAGCTGGACCTTATTGTCTACTACGGCATGCATATGTTTATCGAGGCTGGTATCCAAGGAGGGGTGGTTCAGTACATCAGGAATTACACAGTGGCCAATAATAAGGATGTGCCTGCCACATACGATGCCAGCAGGCCATCTACCGACCTCCAGTATGTAGGTGCTAATAATTTATATAGTTGGGCAATGTCTCTGCCTCTACCATTCACCAATTTCATATGGGTCGGTATGGATATCCCCATTTGTCCGTACTGGATGATGGAGATGTAGGCTACATACAGGAGGTAGATGTGGGGTATTCTGCCGAACTCCACGAGGACCACAAAGATCTACCTTTACTGTCAGTGAACGATTGTCCCCTCCCCCCTTCCCAACGGGACCAAACAATCTAAACTAATGACTACATTTGAGGGGAAAATAATTATAGTGTTCACTATGTTAACCTCAAGCAGGCAATGGGTCATGGGTCATGGCTGAAGTTAATACATCGGATACCGCAATTCAACCTGAAGGCTTGGCTGAAACCATATATTGACATGAATAAGGAGAAATGCAAGGAAACCGCGAATACTTTCGAGAAAGATTTTTATAAGTTAATGAACAATGATATGTATGGTAAGCTAATGGAGAATAAACGTAAACGTCAGTGCATGGAACTTGTATGCACATAACTGTGTGCGAAGAAATTTATTTCAAAACCACCTCTCAAATTCAGAACTATATATGAAGAATCTCTATCAATGGTTAAATGATATCAAGAAAATAACATATTTGATAAACCCATCTATGCTAGCTTCTCCGTACTTGACCTGTCGAAGACACTCATATATCACTTCCACTACGGCGCCATGCAGGCACAATATGTCAGTAACATAGGCCTCATATACATGGACATCAATTCCTTTGTGCTAGAAATCTGTAGTACCGACTTCTACAGGGACCTTGCCTCAAACCCAACACTTATGTCCGAATTCGACACCCGTTTCTACCCTCCCACCTATCCCCGCTACTAGCATGCAAATGCAAGGGTGATTGGGAAATTCAAGGTTGAGTGCAGCAGTAATGATATGTTAGAGTTTGTTGGGCTGTGGGCGAAGCTATACGGTTATAAATGCAAGGATAAGGCAGTGAAGCGAGCCAAAGGGATACAGAAGTGAGACGTGAAAGATACCATCACCTTCGACGACTATAAATGCATATTATTGAACCAGCATATAATGAGAGTATAGGTTGACAGCATTAAGTCGCATCATCACGATGTGTATACACAATGTACCAACATACTAGTTCTTTCATGGATGGACGAGAAACGTCAAATCTGTGATGATGGGATACATACAGTCCCTTATGGCTATAGCAGCTGATGTTCTGTACACACACCTCTAGGTCAGGCATGCATTATCATATATATGTGTCTGTCTCTGGGAGAGAGAATGGGGTCGGGATGCATAATAGGAGGCAGTTCCTCGCTCCGGGCTTTTAGAAGTTGAAGCACTTTCATTCCCCTCTCCCACAACGAATGGTGTGTGGTGATATGTTCTAATTATGTGCTTTTCCAGCAGCATACTATGTATAGCACATGCAAGTCATATTCACCTTCTCAGGTGTGTTGTTTATGATGGCTGGTAGCACACTGTAGCTCATGAAGGAGATATTTCTTATCCTGTCAGGTGTGTCGCCGATATGCTTTGCGGTATCCTGTTATTGGTTTTATTCGATGTGGTTGGATATGCAATTTCGAGCTTTGAGTCAAGCTGCCTATGTGTATAATGCTTGCTTTTTTCCAACAGCACACTGTAGCTCATGCAAGGCATCATTCTCACCTTACCAGGTGTGTTGTCGATGGCTGGTGGCACACTGTAACTTGTACAGGAGGTATTTCTTATATTTTCAGGTGCGTCAGCGATATGTCCTGTGGGGGACCTGTTGTTTGGTTTTACCCTATGCGGCCTACTTTTTCACGCCTCACAATATATCATGTGTACTTGTGCACAGGATTTGACGTCTATATTGTGTCTCCGACCTAGAGTTTATAGTCACTTCCCAGGGGACTCAACGCTTATCCTAGTGGGTGTTGTGAGTGCGAAATGATATTCGTATCACACACATGCACTGCAGTAACTGGTGGTGGTATTGTACTTGCTTTTCCACTTTATTGTTGCGTTGTTCTCACATTCTCTCTCTTCATCTGTCTATCTACTAGACTACGCGTCGTAAGCCAGCGGTACGCTATGCTTGCGACAACAGTGTTGTCGCAAGGCGAGGCGGTGGAAAACAGTGGAAATCATCATCCTTCAGCAGTCGCATCAAAGAAGCAAATGGGATTTTAATTTTTTTAAATCCTACAGCTAGTTGTTACAGAACTGCTTCGCATGCATTGTGATGTCTAGGACCTACACTCCCGCGCAGCTAGCTTTGCTCCGTGCCTCATGGAATGCACAAACAAGTTCCAGTTGCAGAAGCATGTGTGGGCGCACGTAATCGCGTAATCGCTGTGCTTGTACGTCGCAGCGAAATTGCCTATGTATGGATGCTTGTTACATGCGAATGTAGTTGTAATTAGTTGCCTGGGCTAATGCGGACTGGAATATACTACATATATTTATATAGCTATGGTCGTATGTGTGGAGCCTGCAGTTTCTTTTAAATATATTACTTTATATGACATATAACCGCCAGTTGTTCATCACAGCCGAAGCTCAGAGCGGGGGTAGAACAGGCCCTTGTGAGGGCCCTCGACCACCCAACCGGGGTTTCACGCATTTCCGGCAGAGGGTTAGGAAAGGCAAGCCCCTCCGACCTCTGCCACCCATACCCATACTGTGCTTACAGCGGTTTCCCGCCTAGGTCACTATTCTCCACCAGGTTACCCCAGTGGACAGGATTGTAATGTTCTCCAACCACCCCTGCCTGAAGGAGAAGTGGTTGGAAGGCGGGAGTAGCAAACTCTCCCCTGGTTTCTTATTTAAAATTTAAATAAACTAGTAATTTTGAATATTTCAGGACTTTTAAATAACTACCAACAAGCCCACCAGTAGACTCAGTGGTTGATATAATAATGTTTAAATTGGTAATGTTGATTCTAGAGCCAGAAGTTATCGTTTAAATCGCGAGACATCGCGAGGGCGTGGTCCAGGGGGGCAGGTTTTAATAAAATTGTCTGTAAATATTCCTTATACCAGCCACTTAAGGTGACCGGTGTTTAAAATTCGATAGGAAGGTGTTTTTCTATAATAATCAAGTAATCTAAGTTTTAGTTTTAAATTTACATTGAAGATGTTGTTCAGTAAGTTAATTGTAGTTTTTATTACTTTTTTGCTTGTATAAGTGAGCAACTCTGACGAGGGACGGATTTGTTACAAAAAACTTCTTAGAAGTTATATTCGCGTGAGAATGCTGAGGGCGTGTTTTATTTATTGGAAAACAGCCATTTTATATTGTAGTTAAGTATTTATACTAAAAAAGTATTTAGAATTACTAAAATCGCTGGAAAAGCGAGCAAGAAACAGCCACTTTTGGTTTCACGAGTTGAGAGCTTTGTGATTGGCCGAGAGGTCCCACCAATGGCGGGGCCTCTGCCACCGCTCACAAGATGGCCGCGCTGTAGTGTTAGCGCCGAGACACCTGGTGATTTCTTAAGTTTGTCGGAAAAATTAAAAGTTTAATTACAATGGCGCGAAGTGGGTGGATCGAAGCCTTATAGTATTTGTGAAGTATGACAAGGCTTAGATTGGTATTATATTACCTTTTGAAGGCTAACTGATGAATTTTGTAAAAATCGATAAGATTTGAAAATGTTTCCTACGAGGTGATAAATATTTAGGAATTCTTTAAAAGCTTTTTCTTAATGTTAAAATAATATTTATTTAAGAAAAGCCAGAGTTTTAAATTAATATTGAGGTTACTTGGCTGCAGAGTGTAGCCAGTGTTATTTATTAATTGCAGGCTGCAATCAGCCAATGTCGGTTATATTCGGGGAATTCGTCACTCGTCAGAATTTGTGTATTTGTTTTAAGAATGCCAGGAGTTCCCGGAACAGTTTAAATAGGAGATATAATTTATTCAACATTCGGAAAAGAGCTGAGGGCTTCTAAGAGCAGAAAGGTTTTTTATTGTGGTGAAGTTATTGATTGGCATCTTGCCATATAGGGTCGGAAATGTGTGAGGATGGCTGCGAAATTACACTCCGACAAGAACCGCATAAGCGATCTCAAGTCCTGGAGTGTCTCCCCGAGTCCTCCAGACACATTTTGAGGTGCAGGTTTGCGAGGCTGGAAGCCGGGCGGGCACGGTGCGGGTGTTTTCGGGTGCAGCTAAAGGTGCAGGGGGTGTTATGTCTGCGGCTGCCGGCCTCTGAAGGCCGATCGATGCCTGCGCATACGATCGGTTTCTTGGCAAATTTTGTGCATCTGTAATTTTTTGGTATTGCGCCAAGTTTCTAGCCGGCGCTGGAACTGGCTTCGGTTTCTGTTGCATTCGTGTCTACAGATGTTCTGCCTGGGTTTGTCGTCTCTGTATCTCCTCCAAAAATTTGGGACAGAGCTTTGAGGTCGATTGGTTTGGGCCGTGGCAGTTGCAACAGACCTGTATATTTTCTAAGTTGGGGCAGATTCCCACATTGTGTGGCCCAGTACACTGTGGGCACACTGACTGCATACTGCAGTAATTGTGCGTATGGCCGATTGCCATGCAGTTAGAGCAACGAGAGATGTCTTGCGGTCGTTTACGATATAACCTGGGGTGTACCACGGTAAGGTTCAGCCTTTTAACAGAAACTAATGGTGGGAGGTTTGGGTTTCGTACGGCTGCTACACAGAAGTAGTTCTGCGGCTGCAACTGAGTGTGTTCTGGGTTGGCAGGGTCGGGGATACTCTTGCAAAATTGAATTACATTTTTGTTTTCGTAGCCGTGGTCGGCGAGTTCTAACTCAATATCCTGTGCATTTGTGGTTGATGACAGATCGAATGCCACTTTTTGGTGTTGCTCACTTTTAACACAGAAGGTGTAGAAGTGTATGCCCTGAGCTTTAAATGTGTTCTGCGCCTGGTTGAACAATGCGTGATCGGTAGTTATGACGTGGATTTTACTGCCGTCACGTGGGATAGAAATGTTGGAAGCGTTTTTAGAAATGCTACCGATAATTTGCACAATCTTTCGGTAGTTTTGCATGTCAGGAATTACCATCCTGTGGGTTTGCTGTTTGGGAGTGTTTTGAGCTCCGACCTGCGGCTGTGTGCGGGATGGAGGGGCGCCTGAAGGGCTGGGTGTTTGCTGGGAAAACCCATCTGGGACTTCCCGCAGCTGGCTAAACCGGTTTGTAACCGGAACTGGGTCTGGGTCTGGCGCCACTGACTGCGTTGTGCGGAGGCGCTTGTTGTCGTCATGGTTTCCCTTGGATTTCCGTGTTGTAACTTCAGTGTACTGTTCTTCAGTACCTGTGGTTTCAGTTTCCATTAATTCCTTTGGCATCGTGGTATCAAGGAGATTCTGAATGGGAGGCGGTAGTGAAGTTGTTGCAGCCGCTTTTTGAGTGTTTTCCGAGTATTTCCTGTTTTTGAAGTTTTCCAAGAATTTTTTGTTCACACTGTCAGTAAAACCAGGAGCGCGTTCCTCCGTGTGCTCTGCATAAGCTATTGACTCGATTCGGGAGAGTATTTCACCGCTTTTAAGTACTATGGTGACACCAGGCACTAGTGTTGGCGGGCCAGCAGTGTTCATCACGCCCCCAGCCTGCTCCAGTCCCGGAGGGGGAAGGTGGGGGATGTGGAAGGAGTTTCCGGAAATTCCTGGTGTGTGAGTAGTGTTTATAAACAGAGTTCCTAAACTGAAAAACGGTGCAGTGATCTGTGGCCGCAGTCCTACTAGGGGCTAGGCTCGAGGTGACCAGTTCACTGGCCGACCACAGAACTCAGGGGTGTGTGCCGCGAAAAGCAAAGCTAAAGCCTAATCGTGTAGCAGGAGAGGCAGGGCCGCTTCTTCACTTGCGTTGTTCTCGACACTCGAGAAGCAAGTGTCCCTACATGTTACATACTACTATGACATATAGTCACAGCCTGCCTAAATTATTATATATGGATTTTATGTTTCCGTGTGATGGTATGTCTTATACATTTTTTTTATTTATATATATTCGACATTACACACCCTCATTTCCTAGATGCCCCCATAGTCTAGTGGTCAGGGAGCTCGGCTTATGTCATGAGGAGTGCTGTAACGATCCCTTACTCCTCCTGCATTTTTTGAGTTTCGAAACAGCATACTAAAAATATTCCAGTGCTCCTAGCGACTGCCAATATAACTAAACTGACCTATGCGAGCACATCACTGCAGGCGATGAGAGAACTAATACAAGATGGCCACTTGAGATCAGCACACAAACTCTGGTGGCAGGCATGGGAAAATTATATATGGCTGCGTACAGTAGACGACGACGATGGTGGGAAACACTGGTAGTCACATTCACCCCTATTGGGCGACGAGAGAACTTTGAACATCTAAGATGGCGGTTCGGTTGATGAATGCAAGAGAGCAAACATATTAGATAGAGACAATAAAGTAATGATAGAGCATGAGTAAAGATAAACCTTCTCAAACTGAAATCTATTAGGTTCCTCGAACAAGCTCAGAAGCACACATGTATTCCTGCAGTTGCTTGGTACTGCTATGATACCTCACACTGTGTTTGGAAGCAGCTTCCCATGATGTAACTCGTGGGATATAGCTTCGTCATCCACGGTGATGCGAACATTACACAGAGAAGGCAACAGGTACAGCTGCAGCTCCAGCGCGCCTCTACAAGACCCGGCAGAACCTGTAGACAGCGGCATCGCCGAGTAGTTCTTATTAGAGCTGTTCATGCATATGGAACGTTAACTAGTGTGGGTAGCTCTTGTTAGAGCTACGACGCGGCCCAGGATCGACGACTCGGCGCGACGCGCCCGGATCTCGACCTTGCAGAAGGGAACGCCGGAGCAGAGCATGCCCACCGACTGCAACCAAACCAAAATAAGCTGAGCACCCTACACACACCACACAGTAGCAGCACACACAAAGACAGAACAGTACATAATTTCAGGGGCCAAATGCGTGGGATCTCGAGTAAGGAGGACTGCCCCAACTCCACTCGAGGTCCAGGACAAGCGCACATGCACTGGTCCAGGGAATAGTGCGGGAGGGGGCGTAGTTCATTTTAAGTTAATTAAAGTTATACACATAGGATATTAATTAAAAAAAACTTATAAAAATTTTTTTACTAAACTATTTTTAATAAAAAAAATAAAAAATAAAAATACAAAACTCTATACTCTAAATAACGCACCGACTTGATAGTTTGTTTCAGGTAGGGAAGAAGAAAACTTGGACCTCAGGAAGGGGAGCTCCACTGATACAGGAGTTTGTATAGACTCTGGTACCAGGGACCTCCCCAACTGTAATTTACTAACATTGGTATTATTCCTCCTCCATGTCACAAACGCTGAAACGATAAATGGTACCCCGAGAGAGACCTGTATAGGACACCCCGGGAGACTAGGGAATCACCGACACAATATATGCGAAATTAATTAGCACACTTGTAAACAACAAAACAACAGGTCAGACAGACATCACGACACAACATTCACTCCATCCGGGAGGCTGGAGGGGAGCTTCACTCCCCCGCCGAATAACAGCTATACATAACTTATAATAGACGACAGAATATTAATATCCTAAATACGGGTCCAGGGCCCAACAGCCACAACTACACTGCCCCCGCCACCGGCTCAGTGATTTGTCAAAGTGTCGGGGTGCATTTGCTTCACAAACCACCAGTGAGTTACGGGAGCCTCGGCTTCCGGTCTCACGAAACAAAGACATCTCGGTGGCATATGAGAGTTCGGCGGTGATGCGAACAGGAAGTGTGGTGGTCTGCGCATTATTTCCATTGAACTGATACATGAACAGACAAATGATTGGTACTTATGCCATCTGGCAAGGTAGATGGTCACATTCGAGGCCTGGTGAGGTAGTTGCCCTAGCGCGAGGTCAGGTTAAGTGGATGGCCAAATTCGAGGTCGGGTGAAGTAGATGGCTACACACCGCGAAACAAATGTATAATGTAGACATAGTGGCCAAGTTGTGTTAGTATGTCGTAATGCGCTGTGGAAGTATGACCAATAGAGGATGTGGACTGAAGAATGTGCTGATCAACTATCTTCCCTTCGAGGCACCCATTCCTGGCTACAAAAACTGTGGGCCTGGCATGTGTATAGCCCGCTGATTTATGTGCAGCGACATCCTTGTCAATTCGTTGGGCGAGATGTGCAAGGAACACAACACACAACATTGCCTACATGACAAGCAGCAAGTTGGAAGATAGGCACACGGCTGACACTGTTCTCGCTGAAAAAGCCAAGTCGATAGTTAGGTCGCCCAAATCCAAACTCGGCCAATGCCTAGCTGCCTGGGGTGTGTCCAAGATTATGAAAACTTAAGTCAAGAGGGGAATGGGTTTGCAGTTTGGAAGGAAGAAAAAACAGTATGACTCAGAGGAAACCTCGCAAAGAAGGCGAACGAGAAGGCATACTACCATTCGTTTTGCCAGCACTCGGCGCCCTCGACGGTCATATTGGAGGCACAAGTAGTATAGCGAGGGCGGTGAACACGGCTAAGGAACAAAATAAGCAGTTGTCCAAAGCATTCCGACAAAGTAGACATATGGAGGTGCTCACTAGAGGTAAAATGACTGTGGCAGTTTGTACCTACGCCTGTGCCATGTAAGTGGAGGGGGAAAGTGAATATGGACAAATAAGCGAAAGAGAGAGTCTTAAAGTCACTGCCCAGTCGTCCTCTCACAAATATGGACATACAAATGTTTGCCCGCAAATTAAAAATATACAATTTCCTAGGAGTTTTCATGCACAATCTGCTACCATGAAGTCCGAGACAAGTGGAATGTGGCATAGTAATCCTGGATACCAGCCATGGGCCAGGTACTCATTGGACTGCATATAAAAAGTGTGGAGGTACAGCATAATAATTTTGACAACTACTGAAAACGTATTTGAGAGGCGTGAGATTACATTATAACAATGATGCATAGCAACTGCCATGGGAGTGGAACTATGGTTACATATGCCTGTGCTTCCTTTCAAGGTAGATGTACATACAAAGGCAAATATACATACAAAAAACTATACTTAACGGGGGATACACTACCTTTAAGCTTCACTCATATCGGAATTGCACTCCGTGCGCTTCCCTCCCTCGCACTCTTTCATTTTTAAACCTACTTCTCTGTACCGAACATATATGAATACAGTTGCATTTTCTGCTATGTCAAGGAGGACAGTGAGACCAGCTAGGTGCATGTACCCATCAGTACGTATAAGATTTAAGATATAGAAAGGTATCTTAAGCGTGAACTAGTGCCGGAAGTGATGTTGGTGCTACGAGGTAACGCAAATAGGCTGCACAGAGAGATTTATTGTACTGCTCAGATAGACTTCACGAAATGCGAAACACTTGTTGCAATGCTCTTATTCACGAACAAGAAGTATGAAGCGAAGAAAACACATGAATCCACCCTGCCAGTAAACAATTCCCCATTACCATTATAAGAATAAACTGTAAATTGGTTACCAGATCATACCTCAACAGTAAGCCCAGCCAAACACTAAACGAATTTTCCGCATAAGTTCCTCCAAGCTTTAAGCATGTGGATGTACCAAAGATGCCCATTTACACCCTGGCCGTGATGGAGAGTGTACAGGAAGTGGTTGTGTCAATTAGACCAGGAGAGCCTTTTATTAATTTCCGAGGTGAGGAAATAACAGTATGCCTACATTTATGGAAAGATTGACCTGAAATTTAAGGGAGCGAATACTAAAGTAATAAAAGCAGAATATGGTACCAAACTGAAGCGATCACCCAGCATATTAACACCTGAAAACATGCATTTCCTTAGAAGTTTGGGACCGACAGTCAGCAAATATGGACATGAAAATATTAAATGCACCCCAGCCATTGGTTTTCGAAGAAGCAATTACAAAGGCAGAAATCCAGACATACACGCCCCATCTTCCAGGTCGATATGTACTCTCGTCTGAGTTTAGAATCCCAGTGCAAAACCAAGATGAATACACTGTGCCATGTAATTCACGTTGTTTCGCGCCGATGATGGATGAGATGCAAACTCCATGTGCTGTCAGGCTCAGTTGAGGGTGTAGGACGATTTGGATGGGGGAGGGGTGACCCATATCGACCCTACCCCCAGTTAGACCAACTGGCTGTGGCAACCTGGCTTGTGTCACAACTTCTCCTCCGCCATCCTGCTGCTGATGCCACCGAGATAAGTACATAGATAAATTTCGGGCGATGGCCAACGACTCTATAAATATTGCAGTGGTCCAAAGTTCAGGATACTTGGTAGAAGCCTTCTGACTGATTGTTGTAACCAGGGCATCGGTGAAAACGGTGGAGGATGATGGAAGATTGCGAGATGATAGAGGACGAGATGTTTGAGGTGTGAATGGACGAGAGGGCGCGAATCCCGACGAGTGAAGGCTACTGTGAATGAGGGCACTCGGAGGACTCTAGAACATTACAAACTGATAAGACCTGGTCTAAACTGAGGTAGGTCAGAATGAACATATAATACGGTTTTTACTGTAAATGTCGAAACTGCCAAATTTGGACATGTCATTTATAAAATAATTTAATAGGTTTTGATACACAGTTTGTCGGAACTGATTTTTAATTATTTAATTATGCTAATTTCTTTAAGGTTATTTGTAAATTGTATTGACTGAATTCATTAATTGAAAAAAGGAAGTGATATTAATTTATTGTAAGAGTTTCGGCCGAGATAATTTGGTTTGTAGTTATTGTATATAAAATTAGGAAATTATAATTAACTATTTTTATTTAAGACATCAACCTTTTAACGAACGTGGTTTAGCCCACTGACTTTTGAGAAAATTGTAACAATATTTGAGGTTCTGTGGGTCGATGACATAGACTGGTATATCTGTACCCGTGTCAACTCGAATCATCAGAAATGGTATACTGCACAAGATAAGTAGAATCACTTACGAGCTGAATGGATGTGAAGTGGAGGCGACCAGAGATATTGGAATTATAGCTACCATAAGGAATGATTTTTCTCTGATGAACAACCAACACCCTGCTGCTAAAATGGATGACTGGGGGATCGAGGAGGACTATAAGGTGCCCGTCTATGATGGTGGAAAATTCGAAATATGTATCCTGCTAGTAATGCTTCTAGACTTCGCTGAAGACTGCAGGCACATAATAATTAATTCCAAACAGCAGCTGGTTATCCTCTTAGCCAACATGCAAAATAATGCGTTCCTGGATACTACCACTGCAACAGAAGCCCTGTAACTGACAATACGGTCCATTAAATTGCTACTTCCACATGTCCAAGTAAAAATGTCTGAGCTTTTGGAATTATTTTAACATGCAGAGAAAGGCAGGAACATAGATATTGTGTTTCGTACATATAGTTAACAAACGTACCCGAATGTACCGTGCTCCATAAGCGTAAATTGGAATGTCAAAACCAGTTTAACAAGCGAGAAACCCTGCTACATGATAGTTGAATTTCAGACAGGTAAACAAAATGTCCACAATGAAGACCACTCGAAATTCGACCATGCAAACATAAAGACGGTTAGGGTGTTCCTCACAACTGAGTGTTACCTATATGGTGATTTAAACATAGTTTTCATGAACGGAATGTACACGGTATCATAATAAATGTATGCCGACTTTCAGATATAATACTATGGGCAAACACAGTCACCGATGCTAGAACCGAGTGAATTAATGAGCAATGCTCCTCTGCTAGTTTTTGGCATTGGCAAACATGATGATATAGTCTGATGTATTCAACTTGATGTGGTGTAGGTGGCCCAGGGCTGATTGAATGTAGAATTGCACAGCGCTATAACTCAGTGGAGAGTTAGTGATGTGGGTCGTTCCGTCGATGGCTCAGGGGGCCGGGTGCCTCCGTCAATTTGAAGATGATTTTGTCACGCACTTTATATTACACTACTTGCACCTTCTGATGAGACTGTAGGCCTTCTCCTACACCTGAAATATATTAGAAAAATTGCGGGTGGCACTACATTAAAAATAGCCTCAATCAATTCAAACAGAATTGTTCCTTTACCTAATGACCAAATTTACCATCAGTTGCAATTTATTCATTATTTCATCTATGATTTAATGTTTCGTAATATTTTAATCAGTTAAACCAGAATAATTTATGAGTTTTTCGACCAGTGGATAAGGTTCTTGCTTTGTAAATGTGAACTGCAGGTTTGAATCTCACTTGTACAAGCATATATTTTTATTACGACTATTTGTTTCGACGGCAAATACATGTTAACTAAATTAACTATTTTCCTAAATATTTTTTTCCATTATTGCAAAAAAAAATTCTTTGAAATTTTTTATAAATCTGACTCTCTATTCTGTATTGTAATGCCACAGGATGGAGAACGAAAAAAATTTTTTTAATGATACTAATATTCTTATTATTCCATATCGATTTTTTTAATTTTTCGTGGCACACACTGGTAGTATGGGCTGGTTACATTTGTTTATGCTATTACTGTTTTTATATAGATGATACATTTGTATTTTAGCACTAAATACATTACAAAAATATATATAAAATAGCTAAAATTTTCGTACCCAAACAAGTTTCAAATTTGCACCCTTGGGCATATGAACCCACAATGTTTTCATTGAGCTACTTTTTTTTATTATAGACATGTATTGTGACTATGATAAATGAAGTACAATTCTAGAAGAGGCTCAAGTGCGCATATTCTTACTCCGGTTACATACTTGTAACAAATGAATTAGTTATGACATTCACACACTCAGTACACTTTAAAAGGAAAACATATATATATAGCCCATATTTTTTGTTCTCTGTTTTATCTTTCACCATCAGCCATCGCGCCCCACGCAGTCTGTCAATAAATTCAGGTAGGCGTAACAGAAATATTTCATAATAACGGTGATGTTTACTTTAATAACGTTCACTGGAAAACTAATTACACCAACTAGTTTTAGGAGAGCAGAGAAACATCTCATACTACCAGTTGTTCCTGCAGACTAATTAATATGATGCATGATTTTACAAGTTTACCAGTTGAAATTCGATAGTTACCCAATTATACAGATACATTTGTGTAGAAAGCACCTGATTTCATCCCGCGTCGAGCTCTGCAGACATTTGGCATTGTTGGCATTAGACAAACGGATTTCTACCTTTCAATTTTGGTAAGCTCGGGATCTTTACCTCTACCAGGCCTTTGATGAAACCAAATTATACACCTTCTTCTTTGTACCAGCAGACTCAGACGTAGACATTTTTATCGGCATAACTTGAAAAAATATTAGTACAATAAATAACAGCTGCATTTTTTCTATTACATATCACATTTTCAGGTCTTCGAACTTCACTTCCGACCTGAAGTATTTAAGCGAAAAGTCTCTGAAACATGAATCTAAAACTAATTTACTATTTGCCAATGGTTCAGAACTGCATGCAAGGAGTTAGATCATGTTCCATATATTCTTGAACCAAAAATTTAAATTGCTTATCACAGCTTTTTTGATAGTATTAATTGTGGTATTCTCACAATAATAGAGTTGTCTGGGCACATAAAAAAATGTAAAGTTTTACAAAATAAGGACGCAAATTTTTAAAAAGAAAATATGCAATAAAATGAAGAAATTTAGTTGGGGTTTTAACTAATTATTTTCATCCCATATATGAGTTGTAGATACTTATAAAAATTTACTTTAAGAACTTTTAAAATTGGTTTAATTGAAATGTGTGCCGTAAATTTTCAAGTAGAGACTATGGAATTCAATTCACTAAAAAGAAAATTAAATGATTTTTTTTTAGAATAAATTGCATTCAATAAATATTTGATTGTGAGAATTGGCCTGCAGTGTTGTTTTGTTTTCTTGTTGCATCATTAGTCTGGTATGAATAGTCAATAAAACAGACTATAAAAATGATGGACGAAATTACTGTAACTTATTAACAAACATTAGTTATTTTCAAACACGCCATGGTTAATATTTACATTTTCTTTCTTAAACATGTGGTAAATCAATGAGTAATGTAAATAAAGCACTGAAGAGTAGTATTGCCTCTACAATATCTCAGTCACATATTTTCAAAATGAAGGCACTGTAAATGTTTTAGGCTAGTAAAAACCCTACTATTCGAAGCGTTAGATTTATTAAATTAGAAATTGTTGCTCGAATCCGACCTCTGTGTTGCAGTTGATTGCACAATAAACTATGGTACGAATTTTTCTGGGTTTAAGTTCTTGGTAAGGCATGTGTGTATTTGGAATTAGCCGTATTTTCGCTCTTGAATCGGTAACGAGGAGGTTTCCTTCTCCTGTTCACCACTTTGCTGTGAATGCATGAAGACCGGGTAACCAGCTTTCACTATTTTTGCTAATGGAGTCAGGAGCACATTAATAGAATTTTTAACCAGATGATGACAGTTGTCACTCATCATTTTGAATTCCGAGTTTCTATAATAGCATTTGCCGCATGACAGGACAATGTATCAGCTTGTTACTGCATAGATGTTGAGTTATAAAAATGAAAGAACTTTGCGAACATAGCGTACAATAAAACAAGTTATTAGAATTTCGAGACTAGTATTATAACCACCCATACCTGGAAACCCTGCTTTCAAGTAGAACTTTTCCTTAATATGTGCACAATCCCCTCTTGATGGCCATGACATAAAACGACTTGCTGTTTCGTCAAAAGCATTAACTACATCTAGAACTGCTACTTTGACTGTTGATGCGGCCACACTGAGCTTTTTGGCAATGGTGTTCCTTTATCCTTTTTTGGCCAAATACCAAAACACTATCTGAAGTTTCTGGGCCACTGTGAGTGGCTCATTGACACCACAATAATACTTATATAGCTTTCCACCTCGATCTAAGACCCCAACAAGACAATCGAAGGTTCTCTTCATCATTCTAAAATGACAATAGGAGTATTTTCACTGTTGAATTGGTAACGGGCTGGTCACCAGCATTCACAACAAAATGTTAACATCGCGAACATGCTTATTGTAAACAAAGGTGAACGTCAGTTGGAAGTAACTTCAAAACTGCGCAATCGCTGTAATTGTGTCAGAAATAGTCATGGAATGTACGTATGTGTTAATTTATTTGAATGCAGAGACTAACATGTAATTCTCATTAAAAAATAATAACATTCACATGTCATAAATGCAGCTAGAGTAACAACGAAGAAAAAAATTTATTAAAACTGCAACTGAGGCTCGCCATGTGAACATTTAGTTGTGAATTCTGGTGACCAGCCTGTTACCAATTCAACCGCAAAAATACACCCATTGACCCACTACTGTTATATATGTATCTTGATTCATTTCTAATGATATTGCTTTCAACAAGATGACAAGTTCTATCTACCAACTCTGCTTTTAAGAAATACTTTAAAACTTAATTGCACCTATGTTATTTCGGTAATTTCTTGTTTTTAATTTGTTTTAGAAAACAGAATATATTTAAAGGCGCGTTTTTCTCTATTCATTACAAATTTCCATATAGCTTGTATTTTTCTGCTGTGTAATGCAATCGGTGTAGTGTTCAAGTTTAATATTTAGGTTTATTTGCTGGTGAGGTCTGCGAGAGAGTGGAATGTTTTGCGGGAGGAGTTGGTATCTGGGAGGGGGGTTGCAAAGTTCAGGATGGGTATGGAAGTGGTGTTTGGTCGGGTAGGGGAAAGGTGAGAGAGCTCGCCACGAGGCGGTAGCCCAATTACAGGTTATTATTATGATTATTGTGTTTTGGTTTTTGTTACATTCGCAAACGATATTGGAGTTGCATGCTATGCCGTAAGAATTTTTTGTTGTCATGAATCGTCACCTCACCAATCCATCAGTTAATGAAACAAGACTCTTTTGTGTTCGAAAACAAATTCACCTACAACATTTTCATTAAAACTTTAATGAAGTATCATCACTGAAAATCAGTAAAATCTTGTACACATATAACTATATATTTATTCTCCTGAAGCACAGTCACTAATGTAATGGCAGCCAGTTGTCGAAGGCTGCATGTGTCCTCTGCACATGCGTATTGAGCGAAATTTCATTTGCGCTGAGGTATCTGCCTGGTGCAGATTTCGCTTAATTTTGCATCTGTCATGTGACCACTTGCTTCTGTTTGTTCATATTTAATATAGTTGTGGTTCAGCGCAAGTGCAAACTTTGCATTACACCCACAGATTCGTATATTTAATCGAGTTTCTTCATTTTCCATGTGAAATGGAACCTTGATAGCAGGAAAACCCACGATTTAACGAAACGTGATGCACCCATTCTACCTTCTTCCTCAATCTTCTAACTTGGACTGTACCAGTGATGTCAGAGTCCTGGTGCCACATTTTACATTATTAATATTTTTTTACTGTTTTTTTGTTAGGTTTTTAGTGTTTATGTGAATAGTTGTTACGAGGGACCAAGAAACACATCTCACAATTTTATTCCTGCGACACATTTCTGTAGAGTAATTGTGAACCAATGTATTTTTATAATCTATAATCTGCCATTTAATTGTACTTTTGAGTATCTCGTGTAATTCTAGTGTAACTTCTAAATTTTATATGATATAATTTGCTGTTTATATTATTTTACTTACTTTTTGCGAATTTTGGCACAATGCCACTCCGACCCGCGAGTGGCCACATGCCATGATAGACAGAATCACTGCACGCCGGAGAAGGGTGTACTGTCACGTCGCTCCCTGGGCACCTCTACCTTTTGTAATATATCACTGTAATTACAATAGTTTAATTACTCCAGAACTGTTTTGCTGCTCTGTGCCTGGGAAAAGTCCCCTATCACCCTGCTGGCTCACCATATCCATAAAATAAACTTATTTCGTAATCTGCGTTTTTTTCTGCTTCGAATGGTTACAGCCGTTAAGTGTCCGCACTTACATACAGGTCATTTGTACAGAGTAATATGTAAGGAAACATCGTGATCTGTTCTCCATGAGTTTTTCCATGTATCAGGTCACTTCTCGAAATCTTATAGAGTGTTCGAACCCCAACCATTAACTCTGACTTTTTTTCATCAATATTGAACTGCTAATATGGCCGAAATCAGACATAAGTACCGAAAATTCATGTGCATTGTGATGTGGCCCATTCAGACTCCCATTTAGTAATGTAATAGAGAGAGCCTACGTCCTTTTAGTTGGACAGGTTGAATATCTACAACAATATTAAATCCAGAATCATCTTCACCATCAACAAGCAACAAGGATCTTTAGGAGAAGGCCACATGGGTGAAAGGTCCCAATACCAATTCTTCCATTCTCGACAGCGAACCAGTGCCTAAATAATTTATCTCCGCAATAATTCACTGCCTACCCCCTTTCCTCCTGGAGCATCACACATGAAGCTAAGGACAGTAGAGTGTAAGGTAAGGCGATCGAACTGCGTAGTGAATAGTTCCTGAATAGCTTAACGACAATAGTACTGGTGTTGTACAAACCCTGGGTGTTAATTTCACTTCTAAAAGTTAGTGAATATACTCGCTGGTTTCATAAGGATTTGTTCAGGTCATCTCTGAACTCTAAGGTAAGGAAAAAAATAAAATTTAGTGCAAGGCCACTATTACAAAGTCGCATTTTCCCATCAAACTGCTTTTGATATGTTTGGAAAAGTCAATTAGGATAGTTGTGGTGTTATCGAAATGTCATAAGGACCACCATACTTTGAGAAAGTTGGATGGTTTCCATTTTTTCATACTCGGTTTCTTTGATGTTTGATAGCCCCAGTCAAGCATCATCGTGTATAAAAAAAAATGTACGTCACGAAATGTCAAAATAACGAACAATTGTTAGAAACGAAATAGGTTAGGAAACTACTTATGAAGATTCCTAATTAATTTATGTAGAAGCAATCTGAGCATGAATGATATTCTAAGTGAATAGTGCATAAAATATGATGAACTCATTGTCATTTAATTTTATTGCGCCAAATATATCACTGATAAATCAAAAATTTGAATTGATTGAAGAAGTAAAACTGATCATAATATTCGGAATATTTATTTCTGAACAATTGACTGCACGGAAACACAAAAACCTTTGAAAAATCTTTGAAATTCAAATTTCGCATTAGTTCAAAATTTGACAGTGTGATACATTTTAGATTATTTTATTAAGTCTGTTGAAAGGAAAAATTTAATGGCTGTATTTTGTTTTCAAATATATATGAATGTAAAAATTTAATGGAAAATTAATCGCAAAATTTTGACATTATGACAGGTCTTTATGACATGTATTGTGATAAATATCTGAGGCTAAATTGTTTTCTGGAAAAAGAGAAATTTAAAACACTACAGAGACCAGCGTAAATATAATTTTATTAACGATACAGACATTTTGCATTTACAAGGGACATTCATGATCTGAACTATACACTGGCTATACTGTAAGTTATTGTGTTATTTTATTTGTTTGGTTTTGTATCTCAGCGATAATGTGAAACCTAAGAAACGTCCGATAGCTAGAGAGTTTTTGTTGTTTCTTCTTTTAAAACAATGTCGTACCAGTTGTATAGGAATACAACTTTAGGAAATACACTACAAGAAAGTTTGGATGAATTGATTCAGGTAATCACGTGACGTCTGTATTTTGATTTATTTGAAACTTATAAGAATAATAATAATATTAATATCAGTACCGTGTGTTTGTGTTCCTATTCCGTGTTCTAGTTCGGTCAAATTTCACCGCAACTGGCTATCAAAGTTTTACTTCAGTTTGACAAGTCGATCAACAATGCTCTTGCCACAAGGGTGAAGTCTAGGTTAACGTTCAAGGTAATTCATGCTAGTATTATATGTTATTTGTGTTTCGTAAGCTTTCCTGCAGCATACTGGTTATATTTTGAAAAGGGAAATGCCATGTTAGAAATTTCATAACTATAAATTAATTCATTATTGTAGATAAAACCCTCCATTTGTGAGGGTGTACAGTTAGATGTAGGTCTACCTAGACACTGAACTGAAGTTGGCTCTATCTACTGGCTATCTGCCCTTCCGCATGATTCACGCACATCTCACAACCCGACCCTCAGAACAATCTACGTAGGAGGGTACTTGTGTACCAGCTCTATCATTGCTATTTATTCTTTAGCAGAAAATAAAATACAATTTGTGCGGTTTTGATCAAAATACATCATTTCCTGCAATTAATTGGCATATTAAATTTTTAAATTGGGATCGCCGTATCAAAATGCTTTTAATTTATTGACCACATATGTGGAAATATGCCTATATAGCAATTGTGTCATTGCCCGTTCATGTTTTGCAGGAATAAAAAATGCAAAGTATGCGGAATTTGTAAAAATACACACTTTTCTCCAATTATTTGCCCTTTTCCCCACATTTTATATGGGGTTGCAATATAAAAGTGGTTTTAATTTATTGGTTACATGTGAAAGAGGGTACCTACATAGCCTACCAGCTCTATCATTGCTCGTTGTGTTTAGCCGATTAAACCATCTGCAACTGAGTGGTTTTGTTCCAAGCGATGGAACTGACGTATACAGTTGTTCTGAGAGCCGGGTAAGGTGACTCATGCGGGAGGGCATTTGGCACTTTGACTTGTGCTGTAGTTCTAAGGGTCGGGTCATGAGAGAGGTGCACGAGTCATGCGGGAGGGCAGATAGAGCCAGTGCATAAAACTAACTTAAGTTCAGTGTTACCTAGAGCTGTGTTCGAATTCACCTTACCTGTCTTTGTGCCCTAGAAAAGTGAATTTGGCTGTGGCGTCATATTGTCACTGTCGGAATTTCTGGTAAGGGCACAGATGCACACTCGAGTGTCCCCTTCAGTTAAGGGGATCTGCTACGTTCCTTTCACATGACCTACATTATAATTTTCATTTTTCACTTCTTAATAGTTTTTCAGCTTCTTGCCATTTGCTAGACACTGTTGTTTGTGCACAAACCAAGGCAACATGAGAAAATGTAGTCAGTCAATATTTTGGTAATTATTAAGTTTAGGGGTTTTTCTCTAAAAAAAAAAAAATCATGGAAAATGGTATATTTCCACTCTAATGATGCAGAACACGAATATACAAGGGGCATTAACGTCAGACTAATTTCCTAATATGTGCCCATCTAACCTAACAGGACCTAACCCCACGATGGGTGAACACTATTTTATATTTTTAAACTAACCTAGGATTGTAGGGTTTAAACTAACCTAGGATTGTAGGGTTTTAAACTAACCTAGGATTGTAGGGTTTTAAACTAACATAGAATTTTTGGGTTTTAAACTAACCTAGGATTGGTGGGTTTTAAACTAACCTACGATTGTAGGATTTTACACTAACCTAAGATTGTAGGGTTTTAAACTAACCTAAGATTGTAGGGTTTTAAACTAACGTACAATTTTAGGGTTTTACCCTAACGTAGGATTGCAGAGTTTTAAACTAACCTAGGATTGTAGGGTTTTAAACTAACCTACGATTGTAGGGTTTTACACTAACCTAAGATTGTAGGGTTTTACACTAACCTAAGATTGTAGGGTTTTAAACTAACCTAGGATTGTTGGGTTTTAAACTAACCTACGATTGTTGGGTTTTAAACTAACCTACGATTGTTGGGTTTTACACTAACCTAAGATTGTAGGGTTTTAAACTAACCTAAGATTGTAGGGTTTTAAACTAACCTACGATTGTTGGGTTTTAAACTAACCTACGATTGTTGGGTTTTACACTAACCTAAGATTGTAGGGTTTTACACTAACCTAAGATTGTAGGGTTTTAAACTAACCTAAGATTGTAGGGTTTTAAACTAACCTAGGATTGTTGGGTTTTAAACTAACCTAGGATTGTTGGGTTTTAAACTAACCTACGATTGTTGGGTTTTAAACTAACCTAAGATTGTAGGGTTTCACACTAACCTAAGATTGTAGGGTTTTAAACTAGCGTACAATTTTAGGGTTTTACCCTAACGTAGGATTGCAGAGTTTTACACTAAACTACGAATTTAGGATTTTAGGGATTTAAAGGAACTATAAAACACACCAACAGAATATCAATTTACTCACCGAATATACTTCCTCTGTCAACGGCCAATTCAACCTTATCTCACTCGACAACACCATGTTCCACAAATCCGGCACATACACAAATATAACGCACTGAATCACTAGTTTTCAGTCGAATATAACGCAATGAAACACTCGTTTACAGTAAAATATAATGCACAGAAACACTCATTATTGCTTTCTCTGTTTTTAAATTCATCTGATTAGGATGACAAGAATCATACCAGCGAAGGTGCGATGGCAACTGACCAGGTTAAAAATTTACCGTTAAGATGCAAATGACATCCGTGGCCGCTAGGTAGCGTGGAATTAGCAATGTGCAACCATTATTAATGGCGGTAGACATTAATAGATGTAAACAAACAAATTTCACACTTTTTTAAAATATGTTCTACTTATTTTAACATTACGCCCTCTTGAATATGAACAAGGTCAGCTGTGCAGAACCCATTAATGCAACTTTTGTTGGTCTAGGACATTTAGTTCAGAAACGTAAACAAACAGGCTAAACAGTCATTTCGCAATTTTGTTAAATTTTTAAAAAATATGTTGTACTTATTTGTTATTATTTGTGTTGTACGTGATTAGTAGAGTAGAAATATATCATAATTTGGAATTTTTTTTTTTGTGTTTTTCAGAAAAGCCCCTGAACTTAATAATTACCGAATTCAGGGTACTGAAGGGATCAAGGGCAAGTGAATGAAGCTATGTGGCAGTGAATTCAAACACAGCTTTTGTAATTATTGTTTACATGTAATCTTTTAAATTTTTACCCATTTTGTTTTCACCAGTGAAAATTTTATTACTGTGGCATTTAAAAAAAGCCAAGACACACTTTCTTTAGCTGCTTCAGACACAGTGCATTAAATTATCTCTAATGTACCTAATTTTTATCAGCACTAATGTAGTGGTGCATGCTGACAATATTATCTTTTTAAGTACGATTTTGGTTCTTTTATTTTTACTGCATGACTTTTTGATGTAGAAGTGAAATGGTAATCATTAAGAAGTTAATTATCCAGAGTAGTGGTTTTTCTGTAAATAAAAGAACAAAATCACGGGAAGAGGTATCTTTCAACTCTGCTAATTACACAGAACACAAATTTACTAGGGGCATTAACGTATTACCAATACAAACCACAAATACGATAGTAGGGAGGGCTCTGAAGATCAGTGAAATTTTGAAGTAAAAAATGTAAAGTTTATGTAAAATTAGTTATTTGGGTTGCTTAACCTTGTTAAATGCAAGAAGACCTAATGAAACTATACCTAAATTCACCATAGACGAAGTTGAATAACAGTGTGTGTGTATGCAGACGTGCTAAGGACTTCAAGAGTAAATGACTGTAATCAAACCATGATGTAATTACATTTTTCTGTTGGCTTTTGCAAAGCTTACCTTGTTGCAATTCTTGAAAGTATTGTAATACGTTCCGTGGCAGTAGTACAAAAAAATATATATATATGACGAGGCATTACAAGGCTTGGTTTACACTGGAGTCAAGTTAGATTCACAAGTACACTTCAAAAACTAGTGAAAACGACCATCTGACAAGAAACATAATCTAGGCTCCCCTCCACCAATATGGCATTCAAGTTCTGTTTCGTTGAACACGCCTGCAAAAACATTGGGGCTTTCCCTCCAGCAATCACCAACCTTTGCCCCTCATGACCGGTGTTACAAGTTTCCCGAAGATGTTGCACCCTCACCTGCCTTTTTCTGCCTGCTCCCTGGTTGCTGCTGCTGCGGCGGAAGACATTTGGCTCTCAGGTGCCCTGGCTGTCCACATGACCAACATTCAGGGCGTGTGGGTGGGGGATGGTGAATATCCATACCGCGGACCCGGGAAGCGATGTCCCCCATGGTCGTCTGCAAGTCCTTCAGCGTCCTCTTGATGCTGTCGCCCTCCTCTACGTTCAGCATCACTGTCGCACTGGACATCGAGGCACTGCTGCCTGCCTTGCTGACTCTACCTCCAGTCCTCGGGCCAGGGCATCCTGCATGGTATGAGGTGCAGCCAGAAATACAGCTTGCCGCACCTCTGTATCAGCGATAGCATCTACGAACAAGCAGACTGCGATAAGATCCCGAGCCTACTCAGAGCACCGCTACAGAGACAGGTGTGACAGCGTCACTATGTCCTGTCACAGCTCCTGCAGTGGTTCCCCTGGTCGCTGGATACGACTTCGCAGTTGGGTATGGCGTGTCCCAGGTATCAGTTGCCGAATCGCAGCTCCAAAGCCGACACCATTGTGGAGAGTATTCCAATCAATGTCGTTCTGGCAGCGACTGCAGTTTGCTCATTGCGGGTCCCCTCATTACAACCGCCAAGTAGTACGCCCGCTGCTTTTACGTCCAGCCATTTAGGGCAGCAACAATCACAAACGGGTGCCGGTATTCGCGCCAAGGTAGGGGTGGGCTTTATTGTGACGCCGCCTTTACCCACACCTGGCTGAGGCTTACAGACACTGCAAAACTGCTGGGCTTCTCCTGAGATGGCTGTATTGGTGGCAACCACTACCTTCTTCTCGCTGTCCACATTCGCCAGCTCGGTGGGGGTCGATCTCTGCTCCTCAGCTGCCGTATGTCTTCTCCCCTGCCGCTGCAAGAATTCCTGCCATTCCTTCTTGAGGGCGCTTACTTCCTTTTTCATTTCCTGCTCAACACTGTCCATCCTTTCATTCGCACTATCAATTTTCTTGTCCACACACTCTATTTTATTGTTCACTAATTCGCTTACACCTTCTATCTTTCTGTCTACATTCTCATTCACACTGTCTATTTTTCTATCCACAGTTTTGTTCACATTGTCTATTTTTCTATCCACATTTTCATTTACACTGTCTATTTTTCTATCCACATTTTCATTTACACTGTCTATTTTTCTATCCACATTCTCATTCACACTGTCTATTTTTCTGTCTACCAGTTCATTAACATTATTTATTTGGCTATTTAAATTTTCATTGACATTACTAATTTGACTATTTACACTACAAATTTGAATATTTACAGATTCCCTGACACTACTTATTTAGCTACTTGGTCCTTCCATTAAAGAGCGAAGTGCTTCCATGCCTGCCAACATTTTCCTTGTCAGCATCATAAATTTATAAATAATTCCTTGGCCTATTACTACAAATTTTATTCTATTAGTTAATATCATACTATAATCTTAATTACTTTTTTTTTCAACAAAATGTCTTCATCTCACTTTTGACAACAGTGTTGCAATTTTCTCTCAAAATCAGTGGGCTAAACAAAGTTTGTTAAAGGATGGAGGTTTTTATTAAATAAAACATTTAATTATAAATTACTAAATTTTATTTATAATAACTACAAAAAAAATTTTTGACTCAATATGTCACAATAAATTGATATCACTTGCTGTTTACAATTAATAACTTCACTCAATATGATTTATGATTACCGCAAAGAAATTATCTTAATTAAATAATTAAAAACAGTCCCAATAGGTGTATCACAACCTTTTTACTTATTTTATAAATTATGTGTCCATATTTGACAGTTCCAATATTTACAATAAAGTCTGTATCACAGTTATTCAATCCCACCTCAGTTTAGTCCAGGTTCCGCCAGTCCGCAATGTTCTAGAGTTGTCTGAGCGCCGTCATGCACAGTAGTCTTCACTCATCAGGTTTCATGCTCTCTCGTCCATTCACACCACAAACACCTCTTCCACCATCGCCTCACAATCTCCTGTCATCTGTCCTCTACACGTTGCTCGATTACCACACTCGGCTAAAAGGCTTCTACAAAGACTGCTCACAGTCCAGATGTGGCTTGTATTTATAAGGTCGTAGGCCATAGCCCAGAAATTTCTCTAAATGCCACGCTGCACCGAGGGTCCTAGTTCCCAGAATATTCTTGCGCATCCTCTAAATTCATTTGCTTCTCCAGCAGTGGGGAGGAGGAGGGGCTTTGACGCAAACCAGGTCAGCTGTCAATCATCCCCCCCAGGCGAGCGGGTCTGCCTGGGGGGAGGGAAGGTTCGAGGTGGATCACCTTCACAGAGTCGGACCATTCATGGAGGTCGTGTCAGCTCGTAACAATAATTTAGAAAATATTTTGAAAGTAAAAATTTGAAACTATTGCGTGAACTAATTAAATTATGCTAAAAATTCAACTGGCAGTACTCAAAAAATTAATATAAATTTTAATATACTCATTAACTCCAAAACTAATAGACAGGCTCATTTACAAAAACAAAAGGCCAATATGTTTGGAAAATGTAATATAGCAGCAGCTGTGACTATGCTCAATTTCAAGACATGCTATGTATGCTTATCTAACTTTACAAAAAATGTGGATTATTAACTATTATAAAATGTAAAGCACAACTTTATCTATATCATCCAGACCACATTTGGCATTATGAGAATTAAAGAATATAGTTTTAAAGTTGTAGAAATTATAAGCGATATAGAGATGAAAATCAACGTTTGTGGGAAAATGTACAAATTTTGCCTGAAAAATAATCCTGTAGATGTAAAGGGAGAATTATGGACATTCACTGACATACCTCCTTTAATCATGTTGTTAAGAAATAATTAATTGAATCATGGTGTGCCTCGTCCGTGTCGAACTGAAATGTAAAAGTGGCTGAGACAGCAAATGCTTAACGACTGAAAAAATGATAACCCTGTGAAAAGGTGCACTCATCTAACAGAACAAACTCCTGGATAAATTTTAACTGGCCGACTAAGGTAAACTACCTAATTTTTCCGGCTGGACAGATGGCAACAATGCAAGGGGTGAGAGGGTAATGCTCGCCGCTGACACTGAACAGACTGAGCGGAAAATTGAGCAGCCAGTCTGAAATTGTCCAAGTTTTCCACGTGAGCCACGCCACATAGTTGAGTTCATTCTGATACTTCAGCATGAGCTCGGCATAGGAAGAATGGAGTATGCAGATATTTCCCAGAGATCCATGTTTTGCCTCTTTTATAGTAAAAGTAATGTACATTATCCGACATACACACACACACACATATATATGTGTGAAAAAGTGTGTACGGTAGTTAAACTATTGTACTCTTGTATGTATAATGAAATGTTAGGATGTTAGTTTTACTCAATACAGTTACAATTGAAGCCATTTGTGAAATAAACCTATAGACAGCACTAACGTTCAAAATATTTTAGAAACTTAAAAAAAACAAAATATCACTTCCAATTTAACCAACAGTTTTTTGATACCATATTGAAACTACAGATGTATAGTAAGAACATCTGCTACATCTAGTTTGTTCTGAATTTACATTTGAATATTGGTTTTAAATAACAAATGGAACCGGTATGATTGTAAACAGAGCTTCCAACTCACCAAAACTGCAACACAGAAAATCTGCTTGCATTTGAACAGCACATAATCAGTCTCCTGTGTCGTCTGCTTACTGCTGCTATTTCAATGTCAACACTTTAGCACTTCTTTTCATTGTCCCAAGAACAAATAAAGAACTAGTCAGATTTCTTCCCATCTGATGCTAACTCTAGTTGTACCTTTACTCAATGATGTTAGCTATAAAATAAAGTCCATTTATTTACATAAATTCCTTTTTCCTCATCGACAATGTTATTAATATGACATATAGTAATGCAAGCGATAAAAGATAACCATGGGAAACTGAATATAATAATAATTGTGATGGAAACATTCATAACACTATGACACTAGAATACTACATGGAATTTACACTACGTTCACGTAAAGGATAAATTTATAACACAGCAAGCACAAGAATTATTTTGAAAAATCAGGAAAAAGGTTTTGTAAAATGTTACAAATCATTGCACATTCTGATGGTTTATAGCATCTCCTGTACTAATGTAATCAATGTAATATCAAATAGGCTTCTTACTGGATTATTTGGATTGCATTAAACATAAATACTACCAAGCCCGTGAGTGCAACTGGGACAGGAATTTGTAATTAGTTGGACAGGAAAAATATAAGAAGGCAGGCTACAGAAGAGATGATTCAAGAGTTATTTTGCATCTTTTTAGTTAAGAAAAGTAGACGTGTAACAGAAAAAAAAAAAAAAAAAAAAAATATATATATATATATCTATATATATATATAAACTACACATGCATCTTAACAAACAGCTGTATGCATCTGGAGACAGCGTATAGCCAACATATTTTAACACATTGTGTTTCATGAACAGAATCTGTGCCTGTGTTGGGCGAAAATGATAAGATGGTGGTTAGTGTGTGTCTTGTCATTGTCATTACGGTCTATCAGTACTGTCACTAGAAGTTCGCCTGGAAAAACAATGCTACTCATCTTATTGGCTTCACATCCATACCTGTATGCATACATACATACATGCATTCAAACATAATCTAGAATATGTTAACAAATAATGAATGTGGCCTCATACACTACAAGATATACAATCTTCATTTTACAGACATGTGCAATATTGTGTGGTAACAGCACAGCAGAGAAATTTCCGGAGTGTGTCGCCCCACGTGCGGTAGGGACTGTAAAAAGAACGGTTGATGCCTGATGGAGCAAGATCTTGGCAGGTGCAATTGAGCAGTATTGTAACAGGTTTATCTCTTTTGTCTCTCTTGTACTTAATTTTTTTTTGCCAAATTAGTTTAATCGTGCTATTCTCTCCAGCCAAACGAGGTATTTATTTTTGAGTCCTTTTCATGTCTTGTGAGTGCATTACCCAAAATTATGAAGAGGACAATCATTTATCACCCACAGGTTTATTTACTTGTCTTAAGTCTCTGTACAATGGACTTTTTTTTTCACTAAAATACTACAAAATGAGTGTGTCCTGTGCTCTTAAAAAAATTGGAATCTAATTTGTGTTCTACATCCTCAAACATTTACGCACACTTTGTTGAGGATATAATAGACTACGTACATTCTCTGATATTACTGATAGTTAGTAAAAACATGTTTTCTTTCCCCAGAATATACAAACATTTTGTTTATAAAAGGTAACTGGTTTAAGCACATTTTTTATGTAAGCCAAGTCTTAGTGTTTATGCTTGGCCTGGTTTTCAAATCTGGACATGTACGTGAGATGGATTGCGTACTTACTGGTACGGTCTGGGTAGGGAAAGAGGACAAAAATGTTTTAATTGTTTACATGCATCCATCTGTTTCACTTACTGCATATTCAAACTTTGTCATTGAACTTAAAACACATGATCACATGATATGCAAAATTAATTACAGTATTTTCTCTCCGGTCTTCTGCAAAAATTAATTTTTTATTTCGTAATGATAATAATAGAGTGATTTCACATATTCCTAGTAACAAGTGAAGTCAAGATTAAAAATGTCACAAAAGCAACATGCAAGGCTTCGGGAGGTGTAACATACGTCAAGAAAAACAGGTGTAAATTATCTCTCGCTCTCTCAGAACATGACCACTAGTTCTTGCTAACAGTCATCAACCACCTCCTTGTTGGTTTTGACCAGACCACTGTTCAAGTATCAGAAGCAATGCCATTTCTGGTTTCGGCACATTGTGATGTGTGTACATGTCAGATTTAGAGGCCATGTTTTGGAGTTACAGGTAACAGTGAGAAGTAGTTCTGCACATGTGTTCCTGTGGTATCTTTATATTGTGAAAGTTTCACTTTTATCCTCATCATGAAAATTGAAAGCTTCCCTTTGCAGTGAAAAAAAAAACTTAACTTATTGTATATTTCGGTAGTAATGGTAAAAATGCAAATAACATTTACAACACCAAGATATGTGCATTAACTGTGAAATTTCATAATTGCACCGGTCTTTACCAACCATATAAAACTGCTGGCTAAGCTGTTTAAATGCTAACAAATTGAATTTATGTTAAAGGAAAATTTTACTGGTTTTAACACAGTACATCTTAATGTGAAAAAACAACTCAAAATAACAAACAATAAAAATTTTGTCCTAAACAAGTGATTTTTTAGCTATAACACGCCCTAAGAAACCCTGCAGTTAATCTTTACACGTGTAGCTACTTAATGTTAGAAATACTAAGCAGGCTACTTAAGTTCACACTAAAATCACAGATATTCGTAAATATGAGACTGGTTTCTAGAGTAAGTTAAATACATTGAACACATTGTTAATTTTAGTGTATCATGCTAAGCAGTGCTTCTATATTCTTATGTTTTATTTTGTAACATTGTATTTAGGCTGATTAAGGCATAAATATAGGACAAGTAATATTGCTGGTGTGTGCAAGTGTTGCTTAGTTATGTTATGAAGGGGTAGTTTTTAATTTTTTTACTTTGTTGCCACTTTTAGACCTTGAGACACCATATTGGTATGTCTTTACATGTAGTAATTGTGTGTGGTAAAGACAGCTACAGTGGCAATAGTTTTTGCATGATACAATTTCTTATCTTAGGATAGTCACGTAGCAACTGTCTTTTTTCAGAAACTCCAAAAAGTTTCGTAATAAAGCTCCTGGAAGGGAAGCAGACTTGCAAGTAGCATCTTGTGTTGTTTTCAAAATAATAAATAGCAGGCACTGTTTTCCTGCCATGTGCCAGTTGTTGGCCTAATTGAGTTTGTGTTTGCAGGCAGGTAAGCTAAACACATACAGATTCTGTGACAACGTGTGGACATTCATGTTGAATGATGTGGAGTTCCGGGAAGTGCAAGAGGTGGCCAAAGTCGATAAGGTGAAGATAGTGGCTTGCGATGGTAAAGGTAAACACCCACCTTGTTTTATCAGTTGGTATCACATATTGGTAATGCAGCATTTAGGATATTTATGTTCTTGGTTTAAGTTGTGTTTAGCTTAATTAATAATTTACGTGTGTGTAAAATAAGCATTGCTTATCCAAATATTTGGAATAATTACCGAAATTGTAAGATTATTAAAATTAATACTGTGATAATCACCACCCACCACTTGTAATGTTAACAAAGAAAGAACTAGTTTCACCTGTTTTTAATATTCGTGGAATTTGTGCAGATTTTCCTTTGATGTTTTAAGACTACGGTTGATATGTTCGTTTTACTTATGCTAGACCAAAACTGTTCATTATTTTTTTATCATTGAGTTGAACAGTGTTTTAGGGAAGACCCTCATGGTATGTTTATTTTTTATTGGAACATGGCAGTAAAGCAAAATCGACTAAATATACTCCCTTGCTCTGTCATTGATATGGCCTGCAATTTCAAAGAAATACTTGTCTTCAGTGTCCATGCACAACAAATATTAAGTATTTTATATTAGTGCAGAACACTTCAACTTGATAAAAAGGCAGGTACTTTAATTTCAAACAAATAAAAGGATATTAAACTTTCATATTTTTGCATAACCATTAATAAATTTATAATTTTACATTTTTTAAATCACTAAAATTATGAACACTACCATATATACAGGAACAAAATATTTTACATTGAAAAAAAGTGCCCTGTGCTTTGTCAAAATATCTTTGTATTATTATAATATTTGTTTCACCCTCTTTGGGGTACAATGAAACCGTCATTTCTTTGAGTGTTGCTCCTTCCTTTGCACCCAGTACTTCTTCATTCTTTCAGATCTTCTTCTTCTCTCCTCATCTGAGATGATGGGTTTCGACCTTATTTTAGATTTTCTTGGAACCTTATCCGTTCGTCTTTAAATTTTATCTGTACTGTTATATCAAGTAATGACTTTTCTGTAATTTTTAATTCTCTTAGGTCTTTTCCAATTTCTGTGAACCAATTAGGCTTCGTTTTGCGGTTACGGAAGAAATCAAAAATTTGTTTAGTTAATCTATTAGAATTCATTCTGAGAAGATGTCCGTAAAACTTTAGTCTCCTTTTGCGCATAGTATCTGAGAGTTTTTCAATTTTCTTGTATAGCGTTTCATTCTTGACGTATACTATATTATTGTCCTGAAATTTTGTTCCTATGATCTTTCTTAAAATTTTTCTTTCTTTTATTTCTAATTGTTCCAACTGACCTATGCGATTCAAGGTTAGAGTTTCTGCTGCATACAATGCTTCTGGCTTGACCACTGTTTTGTAATGTTTAATTTTGGACCCCCATGAAAGAGATTTCTTGTTGTATGTCTCTTGTCAATTGGAAGGCCAACTCCATCTTATTTTTTCTGGATTCTATTGCTTTTCGTTCTGCTGCATTCCAACTAATCCATTCCCCCAGATATTTAAATTCTTTCACTATTTCTATTTTCTCTTCTTGGANGCTGCATTCCAACTAATCCATTCCCCCAGATATTTAAATTCTTTCACTATTTCTATTTTCTCTTCTTGGACTTTTGATTTTAGTTTTTTCAAAGGAAATAGTAAGACCTATTTTAGCTGCTTGTTTTTTTAGTTCAAGGATTTGTTGTTTTGCTTCCTCCATTGTTTCAGCAATAAGAGCCATATCATCCCCAAAGGCAATGCAATTGATTTTGAGATTCTTCTTTTTGCAACCCAGTCTTATTCCACTTTTTATATTTTTGTTCCATTCTCTGACTACTTTCTCAAGTGCACAATTAAACAATAATCGAGAAAGTCCATCCCCTTGCCTTACTCCTGTTTTTATTTCAAATGGGTCCGATACTTCACCCATGAATTTAACTTTTGAAAATG
>NQII01000577.1:633792-676612 GCA_002778355.1 Clitarchus hookeri
ACCATAGATGTTTTCTACGTTTGGTTTGGGGTGCTATTTGTTCAGCTTTGTTAAGTAAGTTTTCCCTGATATTTTCCCAGTTTTGAGTCTGAATGTTTTCTGTCGCCTTTGTGAAGTCATCTGAACGTAGTATGCTTTCTGCGCTGTATTTCCGGCCTTTAATTTGTTTAGTTTGTTGTTTTCTATTTGGGATGACATTAAACTTAATTTTAGACAGATAATGATCCGAATCCAAGTTTGCACCTCTAAGCACTCTAACATTCATAATTTCTTTGTGAAATATCTTCTTGATCGCTACATGGTCAAGTTGAAATTCCCCTATGTTGGGGTTTGGGGAAACCCATGTTTTTTGTTTTTGTTTTCGAGGTAGTTTTTTGAATGCTGTAGATTTAAGAATTAGATTATGTGCCTTTGTATGTAATTATGTAGAAAATGTTTTGCATTTTTTTGATTTGTGACTCTTGCTGTAATCTTGGAAGAAGGCTTTGCTTCTTTAATGAAGTAAGACGACTACTGTTATTTTCTAAGGGTTTTAATTAATTTATTACTATAATACAAAACATTTAAATTGTGAGGAGTAGGCCCTTATGCAAACACTAACAGCATTATGTCTAATATCCAAAAATGGCACAGAAACTCAGATATTTGTAAATGCCAATTTTTTTTTATTATTTGCCATCCTTAAAGTTTGGTTTCATTTGTAATTTGGATACTCTAATATTTTGCTTATGCATATTAGCTTCTAAGAGGAAACATTTTGACCCTACAGCACAAACAAACATATTAGAACTTTTAACAAAATTGCAAATAATTGTTTTTTGTTACTTGTGACATAGTTCTTTGGTAATAATTCCAAAGTTATGTTTGTGGGGTAAAGTACTGCCTGTAATAGATGTTTTGGCATTAGTTTGAGTGGGGGTTTACTCGGGACAGGTAGAGATCAATCAGGTACCATAAATATTTCACTTTTTTGGCTGCAAAAAACACATTTGGTCTTCTTTAATCTAATTCCATCTTTGTCTATTTGGGCAATGACTTTGCATACTCTTGCTCAATGCTCCTCCCTACTTGAGCCAGCCACCAGAACATCACCTAACTGAACAATACTACAACCCCTGGTAAACCCCCTAGTAATGTTGCCATCAGCCTTTGGAAAATTGCTGGATCCCAGCACACTTTAAAATGGAGATAATGAACACTAAAAAGCCATTTTGTAGTGTTTACTGTTAATAACTCTGCAGTGGACTCATCCACAGCCACTTGCAGGTTAGCATCTTCCAGATCCAACTTTGTGAAATATTTCCCTCCTGCTAAATGATTAAAATGCTTCATTAATTGTTGGAAGCAGGTACCATTCAACTTGGCTAATGTTGTTCACAGTACTTTGATAGTCCCCACAGATTCTAATCGAGCCATCCCCTTTCATAACCGGCACAATTGGTGTTGCCCAAACTGAATATGCTATAGGTTTGTGGACACCTCGTTCGACAACTGGTTTTGCTCCTTTAAATGAATAGTTACCTGGGGACCTTTATTATACTGGCCTTAGGTCCCTGTTATCAAACACCTTTGGATACATAGTGGACAGCTCAGTGACCCTTGTATGTGTTTCAGTATATAGAAAGTCATTCCAGTTTGCCTTCACCTGGGCTTGTACTGTGAAAATTCCCTCCACCGAGATCCCGAGGGGTTCAAACCAGTTCCTTCCAAGCAGGCTGGCCCCCTGTCCACTAGCCACCAACAAGGGCAGGGATGCAACCAAGTCATTTTTCGATCGAACTTCCACCACTTTCTGACCCATAATTTTCAATCCCTCTATGACCATATGTAAAGAACAATGTTGCACTCTTCTAATGGTGGCAGTTCTGGCCCCTGTGTCCACCTCTAATCGGTGCAGGTTATTATCTAACCTCAGTTCAATCACATATGGCTCATTGCTGCCTTCCCCTTGCAGACTATGCAGCCCATAAATTCGCCTTGCCTCAGCCTTATATTCGTATTCAGGCTCTCTTAACAGATGGGTCCTACCTCGCCATGCCTGGGCGGGTTCCTGTCGCTTCCCTGTAGAACCAGCGCTCCTGTGCTTCTTCTTGGTGATGCACGCCCTCTCTAGGTGGCCTCTCTTGTTGCAGTAGTGACGTGTCTACATGTCACAGATGGATGATCCCCATTGCATCGTCAGCATGCGTGTCTCGCCGGTTCCTCTTGACACCCCACCATAGGACCTGTAGGTTATGTTAGCTCATCCTTGTGTTCCACGATCACGGCTCCCCATAAATCGAGCAGGTTTCTTCCTGTTGCTCCTGCTGCCATTGCGATGCCAACTGCTTCCTTGTAGGTTTTGTCTTCTCACCAGTAGCACATTTTGAACAGTTTTGTCACGTACTCTGCGTACTAACCTATTGTGCAACTTTCATTCCAGGTTAGGAAAATTACAGTGAGTCGATAGTTGACACAGTTCTGCTACATAGACTGCAATTCCTGTTGATCCCATTTTAAGAACTTTTAAGTCTCCACTATTTCACTTGGTCTTGGCTCAAAATTTTCTGTAAGTTTTGGTAGCACTTTGCTTAACGGTACTGCATCTGTTTGGTGCAGCAGCAGTAATTATGTAACAATACTGTACAACTCCGCCCCGCACAGAGTAAAAAAACCGCCTCTTTCGCTACACCGTCCTCTATTTTATTTGCAATAAAGTAGAACTGTAAACGTTCGCAGTAAGACCGCCGCATATCTTGGCCCGCCACAAATTCGCCAATTGTACCCATGGAGGCCATGACTGTTCACAGATGACTGGGCACTAAATGTATTTTATTCAACCGGGCACATACCTCATCCTTGTTGCCCCATTTATGTCCTGTCCATCGGCACTACAATTTGCCGGTCCACACCATTGACCTGGATCTGTCCACCCGACTACATCATGTTTACGACGTGCACCATGACACTGACTCACTCGTGCCAACCGTGTCCACCTAAATATACTTCCTGTTAGATACACAATGTCAGTACACAACACTTTGGTTCACCATTTTTCTTAACCATCACGAAGTGCGAGTGACAAAGTATTTACTTTCCTGAAGTTTAAATTTGTTTATATTTCAATAAACAGCCTTTTTTTTTTAAATTGAATAAGTTAACAAATTATTGATTTCATATCAGTGACTGACGAAAGTAAATTTAGTGAACTAATTGTCCAAGACTAGCCACATGTTTAGGAATTATGAAGTGAACAGTAAACTTGTGTGTTGTGTAAATAATGTTTTTGAAACTGTTAGAATATTTGAAATATATGTAGCCTTAAAAAAACACCATTTTTTTTTACCCTAGTTCATTTTATTGAAAATTCAACTATTTTTACTTGTGAAGTTAAATTTGCTGAAAATGTTACTATTGTGCATTTCTCACATCGGTATTAACAGCGACATATTTAACACATTTTGGTCTTGCGGGATGTTTTTGAATGCATGTGGCCTCAATGAACACTGTTTTTAGTGTAGTTCAATATATATAAATATCCAACGACTTTTATGTGTGAGTTTAACTTCACTGAAAATGTTTAATGTGTATACCTCGCATTGGTATGAACAGTGACTCATTTATCACGTTTTGTTCTTTTGATGAAGTTGCAACTTTTGAATTATTGTAATTTGAATGTTATTTCCAAGCAAAATTTTCCTCTGCATTGTTAAAACAATGGGCAGTTCAAAGTGTTGCTCATAAAAAGAGCCGCAAAAAAATCCAGTCTCATGAAAGATGATAAACTAGAGTTCCCGATCCCACCAATAAAATAAACAGAACCGTAGCAAGTATATTATTTGATCATAAAACAAAACAAGTGGGAATGGCAACCAGCTATAGTAGCTTAGTACTGAACTGAAGTTGTCAGTCTTTCAGTACGTGTCATTAGATTCATAGAGTTTGTTTACAAACCTTGTTTTCTTCACTGACAGAACAGTTGTGGCAGAGGGATACATTACGGTCGTACTACTTTTCGAGAACTCAAAATTTACTGAGGTTATAATGAAACTGATAACATTCGCTGAAACATTCAGCCGCCTGAGGATGGAGGGCGGGCGCAGTCAATAGGTATTGGGTAGTCCTGGTGGCGTAGTCAATAGTTATTGGGTGACCTAGGGGGGGTGGTATCTACTTTTAGATATATCCTACATCCAGTACATAACTCACCAAGAGAAATTCAATATCCAGCAACTAAAAAAAGTGCAAAAAATTTATTTATTACCCAATTTCCCTCCATTTTTTTTACAGTTCCACAAAAATGAGTCGTTATAGAAAGGCGACTGTCGCCATGAATGGGGTCGGTATTAATAGGTCCTACTGTACTTTAGTTATGTTGGTGCATAACATCGATACAGTATTTTCTCTTTAGGAAAGACAAAACATGCAGTTTTTATTCTTTGACTGGTTAATTTTTCTGTGTTTTGGAAACTGTTGAAGAAATATGAATACCTAATTCTGTTTTTTGTAAATAAAATGAAAATTTAATCCTTTATTGCAAGGCCCTTTAACTGTTTGTGGCTCATAGGCAGTTGCCTACTGTACCTATTTAATAATGTGGCACTGATTGAGATGACCAGAAAGCACTCTCTGCGACATCATCCATGAAAGCAAAAGCATGAGAGAGTGCTTTCTGGGCCAATTGAGACACTGCCAAAGAGGGCCATTTTGAGGTTTGTTGTGTTATAATGAAGTTGTAACTACAGTCGGAACATGACTGGAAGAAACTTTTGAAACTCAACCTATGAAAAAACACCCTAGCCGTTAGCGACATGCATAAAACATTACAAACAGCGGCGAGCGCGGATACAGTTATGCCGTTAGGTTGCCAGCACAAAGAGAGGAAATAGTTCCAAAGTTTTAACTTAATTGTTAATTTATCGCTTACAAATGGGTGTCGAAAAGACTTGTATCTTGTTATGCCAATTATTAATGACGTGATGCTAACGTATTTATTAGATTTCAACGTTTCTTGCATAGTCACATGATCACGCTCAAGGTGAAAGTTACGCGGCCATTTGTTTACTAACCTTCTTTCCTGTGTTGTTGGCCGTGCACATGACACATGTGCTAGAGAATTTGTGCGATTATCTTGTTTAACCTATAATAATTCATTTATTTGTCTTGTTTTACTAATATCCGCTCTTTATTATTTGGTTTTTAATAAAGTATGATTTTAATTTGTGCTCACTTTCTCGTTGTACTGATGCCTTTTGTTTTTATGTGTTTCGTGCACGTGTCTTTCCTTTGCCACTTGCCACTCTATTCTAACGTTGCAGTATTTGCACATAAGAATTGTTTTCACATTGTCGAAGACGTAGAATCCTTCACTCGCAAACTCTGCTGTCCTGTCGAAAACCGTCAACCATTTTTAAATAACGTTTTACAATTGCGCGAAACATCCGACTCAGTCTACTACCATGCCATTTTAACGTCTGTAGCAATTTCGATCAATACTGATGATCTTGCCTTCAATGTACGGGAATTTATCGAAAGTCACTAACAATCAATTGTAAATAGACAACTATCGATTCATCAAAAAACTCACATTTTGGGTTTATAGAATTAAATGTTTTTCGCTGTCATCGCATATTCTTTTGTGTGAAATTCGCAAGATTAAAAACTTACCGCTTGTGGAATATCCATTAATAATATATACATGACTTTTATAATGGGTATATGCATGTACGAACACATGTACACACACACACACACAGTGGAATGTAAACATTGCCATGTGACTGCCACATGGCAATGTTTGTTTACCTTTGGTGGAAGGATACAAAATGGACTCTTCCAGTCGTGAACCGACTATAGGTACCTTACTTCAGAAATTTTGAAATGAGCAAGTACAAGAAATTAGCAGATTCCTTTACTGCAACCATGTCCAAGTTAGGCTTGTCCTTAAATCACATTTTGCAAATATCTGTGGATGGCCCCAATGTAAATAAAAACAATTTATGTGCTTTTCAAGGTGGTGTGGTTAACATCAGACTATTTAGAAGTGAACAAAAGATGTATGATACAGGCACGTGTCCTTTGCACATTGTGCAGAATGCAATTGTATGGAATATTCATGAGTTTCTGCAATCCTTATAATTTCTGTTCAGGGATTTTTCATCTAGAACAACTGAATAATATAAACAGAAAACTGCTTCTGAACTTTTCCCTTGACATTTTGCCATTGATATGTTTCCATCCCTTGTAAAGTATTTAACTTCAGTAGAGCAGAATGCACCTAATTTTCAAAGCGTTGTAAAAGTGGAGGCCTTGGCGGATAAACTGCTTCAAGCAGAATTGGAGTTCCTTTTGTCTGTTTATTTGCAGTTTGAGTGCTTTATAACAAAATTCCAGTTCAACAAGACGTTAGATTCCACTGCTTTGTCAGGATATTCTCTGCCTTTTGATTGGTGTTGGCATTCATGATTTAAGAAGTCTGTAGTAAAAGACATTAAATCATGCTCTCAGCTGACAAATGTTAGTCAATGTCTTTAATGTAAATGTTTTAAAGTGTCTAAGCATTTTGAATTTATGTTTTGGTGCCAAAGCTGCATGCAGATACCTTAAAGAGATAAAAGTTTTATCATTCTGGAATGAATGCAGCATACCATCGCTTTACTAAAACAGTTATAAGTAAAGTTGGAAAATGGAGCATCTTGTTTGTCCTTGAAATCATAACTAATGTTTTTTTTTTAAATTCACATGTCACTACTGCTTTGGAAATATTTGTGTCAAATAGACATATGGCACCATAAGTAGCAGACTGTGTCAAATGATATTACATTGCTTTTATGTGAAAATGATGCTGTCAAAGCAGCAGAAGAAAAGTTTGACTAGAAGACTAAAAAATTGGATGCTTTCCTTGTAGGTCTAATTTCTTTGGGAAAAATTGACAATGCAGACTTGCTAAAGTTTTGGTTATGTTTTATGATGATACTACAATTGAGAGAGGTTTTTCTGCAAATAAAGCGTCTAGTAGAGAACCTGACAAGCCTCACTTATTGCACAGGGGTCTGTGTATGATGCCATCCATTCTGAAGGAGGTGTAAAAAATGTTGTCAACAAGAGCATTGTTATCAACAAGAGCGTAATTACTTTCTGTGAGAAAAGTTTCTGCGAGGAGACAAGAAGCATTACGAGAGAAGAGCCTGAAAGAAAGAAAGAAACTCTTTCAGCACCAAAATAATTCCAGGCCACCAACATAGGCTATTAAAACACCACAAGGAGAAATTAGCACTATGGATGAGAGAATACAGGCTCTAAAAAAGCAGGCTTACAACTTAAAAAAAAAGCCATGTGTGTATGGGATATAGGAGACAAAATGAAAGAAATTTAATGCTACTGTTTCAATGTTTAATATTTTTTGCTATTTACTGTGTCAAACATTAAAAGTTTTTAATTTTTATTATCTTCTTCAAAACTGTTATGGCCTCTTGCTGCATATTGTGTGCAGTGTTTATTTGCCAAACATCTTTGTTCATGAAGGATTCATTGATGTTGATATTTTATTGCCTATACATTTTTTTACATATTTTAAACACTTACAAAAAGTTATTTCCCCAAACATGGTGTTTATATATAATTGATTACCTGATGTGTTTTTTATGCTTTTATTTGAATGGTATAGCAGTAAGGCATATACAGGAATGAAATTAACCAAAAATAGGTTTTGACGCTGCATTTGAAGTTTGAAAACTGACATAAATGATTACCAAATGGTCAGTAAAATTTTTATTCTTGTGTCTGTAGACACCCTGAAAATATTTTGTGCTGAAAGTCAACTTTTTAGTTGTCATTTTAACTCCAAGGATTATTTTTTGGCCGTGAAAATGGTCAAAAGGGGTTTTTTCAGGATCAGTTTTAGCTGATAATTTTCTATACAGCATTAGGTTTCATTGAGGTTTCCAGCCAGACATCCACATTTCATTTTCCTTTTCTCGTCTCCATTTTGTCACCAGGTGCAATTAAGATTGCATATTACTATAGTTTTCGGGGGTGCTCTTTCCTAACGTAGAGTTGTCTCCAGACATGCATCAAACTTTTATCTTTATTAGCGTGGCATAAAAATAGAGGGTCACAGCTTAGTAAAGCTCTGGCTAGTCACTGATGGAAAAACTGCACGCCAGTCAGGCACCATGTACGTAGAGGCGATGAGGTGATGAGTGGGCAAGAGTCTGCCGTAGTGCTCGTGCATTTTAAAACCTCAAATGCAAAAATAGCTGCATGCAGGCAGACACCCTTAATCAGTGGTACATATTTCCTGAAGGTTTTTTCTTCTGGAAGCAGGGATAATGTGAATGGATAAGCATAATACTACTATGTCAACAGATGGGAAAAAGGGTGCATGAATAGGCAAGAATCAGGGAATGGGGAACATGGTGGTTATGGCAATAGTTAGGCAGTTTTTACAAGTTCTGTCAAGCACCATGTACTTACTTATATTCTTTACATATATGCAGCATCTGTGTAATGTCTGCAAAATGTGTGATGGGAGTACGTCTATTGCATCCCATGTGATTTTTTTTATTGTTTTTTGTCTTGCTTTAAAAATGTCTTTTGCATATTTTAAACTGAAATTACTCTCTTGTTTTCTTGTAATTTGTTTAAATTTTTTATTTGTTTTACATTAAATATGGTTTTACCAAGTGAAATATTTTTTTGACTACTTCATGTGGGTGCGAATTATCATGCCACTTATATGTCACATAAACCACATACCTATTTCTTGAAGAAATGTATTGTTAAATAATAACTGAAACTGTCTTAAGAAGTGTATGAAAAGACTGAAAAAAGTTGACTTAACAAGAAAATCTTAAAATTTTAAAATAGGGCATTAATAATAAGATAATTTGCAACATTTTTAATTGTTAAACATGTACATGCCACAAGGAACTTAATAAAAGGTTTTTAATATATGCATTTATTGTATCTATGTATGTATGTATCTTGCATGACTGCAATGATGTTATATTCCACAGGGTTTTTTTTGCTAGCTTGTAATTATTTTCATGATAAGAAAACTTTTATGTTATTTCAAACTCTCAGTGCATAATTTATAGAGTTCCTGTAATTTTGTATAGTTAGTCCATTTTCAACTAACTACTAGCATAACGTTAATGCATTCAGACAGTAGAACTTTCATGTGCTGTATATAATATTTTGTACTAGAACTATGAATGCTTGGAATGTGTTTCAGGGATGACGGATGAAAATGTGCCCACAAAGCGCTGACTGCAACCCCTACGCATCAATCTTATGTTATCTTGTTAGTTTATTGCACTGCCCTATGTAACCCATTAAATGTATATTTATTAAAAATACTATTATTTTAACGTTGTCTTCTCTTTCATCAAGTTTCACCTTTTGTCCTGCTGCAGATTTATTTTTATAGATCTTTTAAACGTAAAATTGATAACTAAAGTGAAGTGTGTGAACAATCACGTGCTGCATTTCGTGCTACTGCATTAAAACAGCTGTTGAGATTTTCACCTCTCCGAGTGGTTCATATTTCTCATTGTCCTCTTATAGCTGTGCATTGCCCGCTTTTTCCACTATTGTTTGTATATGTTAATCATTAACCATGTCANCTCATTGTCCTCTTATAGCTGTGCATTGCCCGCTTTTTCCACTATTGTTTGTATATGTTAATCATTAACCATGTCAATATGTGTGATATACCACTCCCGAAAAAAAAATTTGTGGTAAAACAGTGTATTGCTATATACCCACGTGGTTTCAAAACCGTAGATGCTGCTTACAGGTTGTGTTGTATGTAGTATATGAAGAAAAAACACCAACAAACAAATGGTCAATTCAGTTTTGCCCTGTAAGTAATTGCTTCCAAAACTAGGTAACCTTTGTAACATTGATGTAGTATGTGTGGTGATGCTGAAATATGCCTTGCAAGTGGGCTGAGTTGTTTTTAAACGACATTTAGCTTGGGAAGTTGAAGAGTGTGTGCAGTGGAATTGAATACACGTGCAGAAAAGATGGACATAATTCTAATCTATGGATGCGCTAACAAATGGTGCAACGACGACACCTACATATGTACGTGGAAACATTTCCGAATTGATGACACGTAAATGAAAAGATACGTCAATGTATTTATGGGTGTCGAAGAAACTGGGTGTTTTAACCTGTGTGCCGGATACAGTGGGAGACCTTGATGAGCGACTGTTGATGCAGGGGAACACACATGCATCACATAGAGAACCATTGTGATGGCAGTGTGCAGGGACCTATCATGTTCAGCAAGCTGAAGGACTCTCCCAGGCAGACTATCTGCAATGGATGGTAGTTTGCATTTGGTTGCAGCAGCAATGTGATAATTATGCACACTTCTCAGATCATGTATATGGACAAATGAGGCGACCTTCACTGGGGATTTAAACCAAATTTTGTATCTTGACAGTGCATAATATAAGCATTGAATTTGTTTACTATATTGTTTTTTGTCTACCATTTTGGAAGATAGCACCTCATGAAAAACAAAACTTTTATGTTATATCTCAAAAACTACTCTACCAGTTCTCGCCAAATTGGTGTGTAAGTATTACTATGGTAGGCCATGTAAACATATGTAATTTAAATGGATACTGCACTTATTTTAAAAATTGTTTCTTTGTTTTCTATATCAACCAAACTGTTCAGCCAATTTCGACCAAACTTTACATTCTAAAAGTATCTATTACGTGCATCAAACACATAAGTCACTCTTGTCCACCATCTTGTAAGATAGCGCTACATGAAGAAATAGTTTTTGTGTAATGTGTTGGGGAAAAATATACCCAAGGTTTGTACAGTCCTTAGAAAGTTCTTGGTTGCCAACATTAATTTTAAAGACCCTCAAAAGTCTTATTTTCTCTTACAGTGCTTAAAAGTCCTTAATTTGTGATAATACTACATAAGCAATTTTGTATGTAAAACATTTACTCGGTTATCAGCTGTCCATGTGGTATTGTCCAGAATGTTAGTATTTTAATAAACGTGCTTACTCTCTATAACACACATCAACTGACCAAATTGCCCATAGTGCTTCATTGTGTCAGAGTGGAAGTATACTATCAAGTTGGTCCGGTTTCTTGGAACATGTGTTTCAAGTGNCCATAGTGCTTCATTGTGTCAGAGTGGAAGTATACTATCAAGTTGGTCCGGTTTCTTGGAACATGTGTTTCAAGTAAAAGTATAGTTTTAGTTTTTTCAATTAAAATTTATGTGTGAAAAGCCGGGGGGTATGCATTTTTAATATATTGTTGCCAGAGAAATAGCTATTCAAGATAGAACATTCTCATGGCAGGGTTAAGCAGAAAGAAAATTTCAACAGTGCAGCAAAGTGTTTGATATTGGATGATTGGGCTNCCATAGTGCTTCATTGTGTCAGAGTGGAAGTATACTATCAAGTTGGTCCGGTTTCTTGGAACATGTGTTTCAAGTGAAAGTATAGTTTTAGTTTTTTCAATTAAAATTTATGTGTGAAAAGCCGGNCATGTGTTTCAAGTGAAAGTATAGTTTTAGTTTTTTCAATTAAAATTTATGTGTGAAAAGCCGGGGGGTATGCATTTTTAATATATTGTTGCCAGAGAAATAGCTATTCAAGATAGGACATTCTCATGGCAGGGTTAAGCAGAAAGAAAATTTCAACAGTGCAGCAAAGTGTTTGATATTGGATGATTGGGCTAGATACAGTAGTTTTACTTGTTTTCTTTTCGGTTTTGATTTTCTTTCTAGATTTTTTTCACGTTTTTAAAATTGAAAATAATAATTTGTTTCAAGTAAATATTTTGCATATTACTTGATTACTGAGGCTATTAAATTTCATCAAACTTTTTTTTCTTTTATCTCATTTATCAGCTTTGTTGCTACCTTTTAGTTTTTCTTGAATCGTACCTTAATATGACCCATAGCATTTGTATCCTGTTGAGTTAGCTCATTACGCAATAGATTTTTAGAAAGTATAGCTGATTTTTTCAAAAATTTATCAATTTCTATTTTAGGCAGTGTTGCCTGTAGATCTCCAGTTAGTCGTCAACAATAAATTGGTCCGAGCAAACATATTGAATATTAGTATAAAATTGATCCTGTCTTTTGTAGTGTGTCACTCACTGGCTTTTTAATACATTTTTTTCTTATTTAAAAAATTGTTACACAGTTACGGCACACCTAGTCCCTGGCGTTTGGTTTACCCAGTAAATGTTTTGTGAATCTGTATTAATATTATAAAACATACTTGAATTAGTACAAGCAATTATTATTTTTCAAATGCATAATGAGTCGCTGATTTCTCTCTTGCACGGAAAGACTATGACAATGTGCATGACAAGACTGTCACAAGGTGACCAAGTTTGTTTTGCACATAAAGATGAAACTGAAAATATGTGCAATAAAGACTCATGAGTTGACAGAGGGGGTACTGGCCGAAAGAGGATTGAAGCCAGTTAGTAGGCAGTATATTTCACGTGATGTCGCCATACTTCCTGTGCAGAAAGATGACTTGTCTGAAGCAACCTCCTTTCTGAAACCTTGGATGGTACCAATGTGACCGGGCTCCCAGCACGTCAAAAAATTTTTCCATAGCTTACTGCTTACTGTACCGCGTTATTTTACGGCTGCTTGGATAGTGCAATTGATGCTTACGAAGTTCAAACTGGTTGAGCCATGGAGCAGATTAAAATAATTTCTTTGGAAAAGGACAATGAAGCATCTTAACAGCAGTTGAGAATAAAATATGTTTATTTGGCACTAACATAAATTTTTTCAGTAATCCACATACTGAATAAATACTTGACGAGTACAGTACTTATTCAGAAATTTGTATGGCAGGAACACTGGCAATTTTTAGGTTGGTCATCTATTTACTAGTACTAAAAACACAGTATGTATATTTACATGTTAATATAATTTTAGAGCCAATTAAAATTTTATAGTGTGACTTAAGTTCTGCATATGCTGTGTTGCAGCCTCCGCGAGCAAGTGGTTGTCTACAAATGATAGTATGAATGTTTTGGATTTAAGGGCACTGCCTACCGGCTGGCAGCTGCAAAATTTAAACAAGAAATCCCATGTTATGAAAATTCCGCCGCAATGTGTTAATTTGAAAGATAGGAATTTCTAACAAAATTTATTCTTCACAAATTTTTTAGGAGAAGTTCCCTACAGCAGAGATGTTTCGATAATATGTATAACCTGTTTGCAAGGAATTTTTAAAATTTATGTTTTGCAAAATAGTACATACTGTTGATTTATATTGAAAATATACGCTCGTAGGGATCTTCTCCTAAAAATTTGTGAAGAATACATTTTGTTTGAAATGCCTATCTTTAAAATTAATGTACTGAGGCAAAATTTTTGTAACATGGGATTTCCTATTAAAATTTTGCAGCTGCCAGCCAGTAGGTAGTTTCCTATATAATTACGTATTTCTGTACTGTAAGCGATGTGTACAAGGATGAAGCATGGAAATAAGGGAAATAATTCTTTTTGGTTGACATATTATGTGATTCTATGTCGAAATGAAAGAAACATTTGTTGCTGTTGATTTATTGTTTCTAATACACATTACATAACTGTATATTATACATAGCACACAGAGAACATCATTTGATAATATTGTACAAATATCTGAGTTGTTGATAGGAAGTGTTCTTTCATATTTATAACACAATATATATTCTATAACTTTTCCAGTTTTTTTGAAATCACACACATATTTTTCCTTCAAGTGTTAGTTACTGAAATTGTTCCACATAAAATGAAGGCAATTGAACTAACATATTTTGGGCCTGTGTGCAGTCATAAATAAATTTTACCATTAAGTTGCACCTTTGAAACAATTTAATTTCTTGAAAAATTATTGTCCAGTGAGTGAAATATATATTTTTTTTTACAAACTAGAATGTTTCCAAGCCAAAGGAAATTATTTTTCTGTAAATTTGAATGACTGAAAAAAGTTGAGTGTCCATAGTTGTTAGATGCTGTATTTGTGATTATGATGAAATAATGTCAAGCATTACATACTGAGTAAAATATATATTAAATAACTTGACTTGAATAGTATACCTAATAAGTGTTAAAAGGTAATGATGCAAGTTTTTCAGTAATTAAAGTTGTTAGTTATGTGAATACAAGATAAAATAATTGTGAGCATATGCATTTTTAAATTTCAATTTTTAATTTTGTGAATTGGCAATAATACATCTTTGCCAAGGACACACGGCCGATACGTACAAAATAAAATATTTGTGTGTTTGTGATGGGCACTCGTTTGAAGTCAAGAGTGTATCACGAGAAATATTGATGGACTGAATAAAATGTTAGCCCTGCTTACTTGGTCTGTTGCAGTATAATTTAATTTAACTTCACTGACAAAGCATATTTGTTCCGTCAGCACTGCAGAAATATGGTATTGAAAGGTTTCAGTTCTAAAAATAATTCAGGGAAAATGGTAAGATTCGGCCGGGAAAACAGGGAAAAGTCAGGTAATTCCAAAATGGAATATGTGGACACCTTGTTTTTTCAAATAATAGCATTAAGGAACGTTCAATTTAGTCATAAAATGTAAATTTATATTTTCAAACTCAAACTCCTCATAATATTGGATTTTCCATGCACTGACGTGCTATGAATTTGAATGTTGGATATACTTACTCTTAACAACATTGATGCGTGACGCGTATGAGTGATGGATCTTTTTTCCCAACTACGCATTATCATGTGCTGTGTTACGTACCGAAGAGAGGCATGAACCACGGTACCACCAGCTTACAGATTCCCAGGACACGTGAGAGACAAGGGAGGACTGAGATGAACAACTATTACTAACTAACCAGAGCATCCCGCCTTGCTATTACCCATGAGAAGGGATAGCAAGCGAAGCAACGTTAGTTGCCCCTAAGCAAGTGTTAGATATCCACCTACATACACGGAAAACTACCTCCAGTCTTTCATAATCGCCAGGACGGCGCAGCTAGGAAGAGAGGGGGTAGCACCCGAAGCCATCTCTGGCAGACATCGGGACCCGAAGCACCCCGACCAGGTGTATAAAAGGCAATGCACCCCAAGGAATGCCAGTTCATTTTGGCAGCTCGCTTTAGCACAAGTAATGCTGAAGCTCTCTGCTCACCCTCCTCTCAAGGAGCCCTACTTGCGACGCAACCAGCAACTAGCCGCCTTCCAGAGACCATCACAGAACCCCCGTGGTCCTGATCACCGACTCCATCCCCTAAGAGTCAACCAACACCCTTGACATTTGATGTCAACCCCTTACACAGCAAACTTACACAGCAAGTGGTAACCCCCGAGTCCCTTCAGGACTGTACAGTGTCCCTTCAGCTTTAGACGTTAGCTTCTTTTCCTAATTCAATTCAGTTGCATTTTAGCTCTTTTGATTTAGATAGGTCCCGTCACCTGTCCTTAGTTCACTTCTGTAGGTTGCTAAGAGATTGGCAAACTCAGGAGATAGTATAGGTCACCGTATTAATTTTCTTGAGAATAAACACGCAGTCTAAGCTCTGTGGACAATTTCTAAGGTGAACTTTGTAACCTTTCATTAATCCTAGTAAGAGTCTTACCTCAAGGAAGTGGCAGGAGACCGCAGCATTGATCAGCTTTCCAAATCTAAAGTAGGAACACGGACTGTCCCATATCTGAGGACAGTCTGCGTGTCAAGCAAAAAACATTTACATAGGCCACCCGTACTGTGGACACATGGTACTGAGAAGTACCTGGTGCATGGTACAGTTGAGCCCCCTACTAGCAAGACTACATGACGAAGCGGTTAGGCCTCCTGAGTCAGTTAACCCACTCCATCCACCGCATATAGACCTGCCGGATGGAGTGACCTAACTACCTCTGGGTACAAACTAGTGAGGGAACCCTTGCCTGCCTCTTCATTGCGTAGGTAAACTGTAGCACCCACTCGTCCATGCCATTCACCCGTATAAGGGGTATACAGTGGAGCGACCGTAGGGCAGCTGCTGTCCCTGCGACTGACCAACCTCTGGGAAACTGACCTGCATCAGCCTTCAGCTGCATAACTGCCCGAGAGCGAGTGCAAGCCGCCAGACAACTGTTGATGCCTCACCTCACAGCCCACTCCGCCAACCTCTTTGGTCCCTTGATCAAGACACCTGGATCAGCTCATCCTATCATCATCTGCATTCAGCAGGGCCTACCAATGGCACCAGAAATCAGCCCTATGCAACCCACCAGCCGTCAGCATCCAGACACTGCACGTCCAAGCCCAGACATCTCAGAGAAGTCACACCTGGACACTCCTGCAGCCTACTGCCCCAGTGCAGGCCTTAGCTGTACAGCAGTAGACAGCGCCGACCAGTCAACACCGGGTTAGGCTCGGTAAAGGTAAGCCAGCAGCCACTCTTACCCCAACCATCAAGAGGCCTAACCTCAACCAACCAGACTTCGTACCTAGCCGACGGCCTACCTGTCCAACCTTATCTAAGGAGTCTGTTAGAGCCAAGCGCAAACTGCTGCAAACTCCACCCCACAAGAGCTTTGCTAAACCGCAGGTGTCCCTGATCTGACGCACTCTAAAAACTTGCTCCCGTACGATTATGCTCAGTTACCGTATAGCCATCATGCATCAACATGATAAAATAGTGTTTAACAAAAATATAAGGATACTTTACTTAGCTACTGTTTTGACTGTACATTTGCATTATGGTTTATTTTGGCAGTGAAACTTAAGATGGTGTGTGATGGAGACTTTAATAAATTGTAGTGAAATAGCATTAGTTAAATCAGATGAGAAGACTGAAACTTGAAACTACAGCTATGTATGTCATGTGCTGCAGCTATTATGACCAGATATCAAATGGTGAAATGCTAGGCTAAATTATTTTCCTTTTTACTGCTTGTTAAGAAAATAACTACCTAATAGAGAATATAAAGTACTGATATATAACACTTGCACAGAAAGTGAAAAATCATGATTTAAATTATATAATAAACAATGTGAATAATTACAATTACGACAAGAAGAGCCACATCTGTCAAGATGCCCACATAAAAATTTTATCGGAATAGGAAAGATCTCCATGATGGTATTTCCTAACAGAGAGCTTGGTAAGCCACAGCGAAACATATGGGAGGAGCATTTCTGAAAATTACATGCGTAACAGCAAAATAAACTGCGGGGATGTAAAAAACTTGAGGTTTTTTCTGCTGGAGCTTGTAAACCAAATGCATGAAAAACTCAAATAATTTACTGAGTTTCTGTGCTTAAGACTTGCCATTACCTCTTACTAATAAACTATGCTCACAATGACAGAAGTGACTGGGTTGCCTTGGCATAATTAAGCCAGAATATGCCAGTGAAATGGTGCTTGTTTGGTTACAGTGGGATTGTTCATAATTTTCATATCAGGTGACAAAAAATAAAAAAATAAGTATTGTGTTAGCAGTTTATGATTCACATTTACATACAAGAGCAAATGTATATGCAAATAAACTTGAAATTAATATTTTCAATTTTAGCATTTGGGATTGCACCATTCAACCAATTTGGTACATGTTGTGTACATAAACATACGTTAATTAAAAAAAATGGAGATTCACTCTTCCAGGCAAAACTTTTTTAATCATTCAAATTCGCAAAATGACAGTGACCTTAGTAAAATCAGTGAATCACAAGATGCTGAGCAAATTTGTTGTTGAGAGAATGTACATCAAGACTAAAGTGATTTAAAACTGTTGGAATCTATATAGAAGATTACAAAGTGGATTCACTTGCTACCAGCATTATTATATTTACAGATAAATCTTACTACTCAAGTGTTTGTGCATAAACTACATATGTATTGGTGCTGACTTTGACATCAAACGTATCACATTGAATGCACTGCACAAGAAATGCTCCATGAAGATGTGTATTTATTAACAGTTGTGGACCCCGACAGCTCCCTCGTATTAATCAAGATACACAGTGAGACATAATGTTTGAGTTGTATACGTACCTTACAAAGCAGCATAGAACAATATTCAATTTGGTTTTTTTTACCAACCAATTTAAACCACAAATAATTTCAAGTGCAGTGCATTCATTATTTGGTGATGGAATTAACAGTTAATTTTACACACCAAGTATAACAAACAATGCATTATATTTCCTACAGAGCAATACATTCGTATTAATTCGTCACACACTTATAACCAAGTTAATCATTGGTTTACTTCTGGTGTCATACCATCCATGCCATCTTAAAAACTTTACTGGAAATTTCTTTACAAAGACCGCCATAATCCATGCTTAAAATTACCNTTTACAAAGACCGCCATAATCCATTCTTAAAATTACCCTGAAGAAAAAGCTATTGCAGAGAATGTTTTGCCAGATAACTGTATGTGTACAAAATTGGGGTACAATGCCTCTAAAGATAAACATTAAAATTCATCACTAACTGCACACATACATAACTGTTCTTAAACATGAAATTTGTTTGACCACAGCAAATTGTGCACCACTACATAAATGCCAATTATGCTCCAGATGCTATTGTGCTGTGGGCTGCAAAGTCACACACATGGCATGCTACCAACAAGTAGTCTTCTGTGACAGCAAGTGCTCACCAGAGCTTGCCAAAATGTGTGAACCAAACAAAATGCAGTTTTTTTTAAAAATCCAGGTGAGTATAACTTACATATTTTTGTTTGTGTGTTTTTACTGACATACTCTCTCATTGCTAGTACAGGGTAGGTAGGTGTAGAACTGCATTTATTCAATTTGTTTGTATGGACTTTAATTAAAATGATTTAACTTTTGTAATTATATCCATGGACATATTGTACACCTTTCATCAAGGCCCAAGTACCAAATTCGGATTTGTCGGTTGTCTTTTCCTAAGAAATTATCTATGCCCCATCACATAGATGTATGAACAGTAAAGGCAAGGAACACATTGAGACAAATATCTGGATTATGGTTGTCTTTGAACAAAAAATATTCTTTACTTTTAGCTTTTTTAAGTTTTTCTTTTAATTAATTTCCTCTTGTTTTTAGAAACTTGGTTCCCACTTTAAATCCTCCACAAGAATCTAAATAGTAAACACTGTAAAAAGCTACTCCAATTTCATAATAAATAGTAAATACTTTGTTATCAAAATCAAGTTTTTTGTCTTGAACATTTTGCAAAAAAATCTGGTGCAATAAAAAATGGGGGGAAAAAGGCACATAGGACCCAGTCTTCATTGTCATATCAACCTTGTTTTTGTATAATTTAACACAAAGCAACAAATACATAATTATAAATGTGTTACAAAATTTCAACTACATGTTTTAAATATCACCTTGTATACTCGTATCACTTTTTCACACTGTGCTGCAAAAACTAATGGCAAAAATTTTTTTTCTGGAAAACTTATTGTTTTGCTAATTTTTATATTCAGAATGCAGTCACTCGCGATAATTTTTTCAGGAAGCTACTTTTTTTCCATATGAAAGAACATGGTTTATTTGTGGCAAAGTTTACTGTTGCATTTTTATGCTATTTTAGTGCTACACTTGACTGGATAAATACACATGTATAATTACATAACATGAAAAACATGTACAATATTATAAACAAACTAATCAGTCTTTCATATATAATACAGGCTCAACATGCTGTGGGTGGTGAAGACGTAGCAAGGAGCAGGGTCACACACAATACATTATCATCATTTACTGATGTCCAAGCATTTTTGTATATTTTCTTATTACAGCTTTCGTACTACCTTTCTCAGATAAGCAAAATAAATATAAAAAAGTTCAAAAGTTAAAAGCTGCTGTACAAACCGTAGCTAGCGCATTTGGATCCTTAATTTCCTGTAGGTGTTCAAAAGAATGCAAGCGGTATTGTTACTTTGCACAAAATTAATTGGTTTTGCTATCATTTTGAATTGGGCAAGGAGTTCTAAGATTCCTATACTTGCAGTCAGACCTCTGTTGAGCAGGTCATGATAGCATAAGAATTTTTTTCTCATTCATAAAATATACATAGATTGTTAACTGAAATGCAATAATTATTTTGAAATAAATATAAAAAACAGTTTTGTTTAGAATTAACACTGTTCTTGATGCCAGTGATTTTTCATAGTGGTTAATAAATCATGAATTATCATCTTGACACAAAATTAATGAAATGCTTTGAGCAAATCTGTTTTAACTGTTAACCAGAATGTTAACATGTTATTCCGCTAATTGGTGTACCATGTTTCTTGTGTTGTGCTTCGTGTGTCTGCTTCCCACCACCATCTTCTGAGAAAACCAACATTCATCACATGTCACATCTCATACTCATTTGTTCTTATAAAAGCTATGCTAGCAGGTGATTTATCTGGATAAATCCAGCTTCCTACATCGGCGGTGTGGCAAAGAGTCTTTTTTTTTACTACAGTTATTTCATTTTCATTTATTGTCCTTGAATATGGCCCCTTTGGTAACTCAACAGTAGTGAGGGGTTGAAAGTTAAATTTTGGGCGGTTATGCACAGAAAGAGTGCAACAACGAACAATGTGACCCCATTTCTTGTGGTTTAAAACCACTTGAGTACCAACTCAATGCTCATGAATTGCAAGTTATGCTGGGGTCTGGGCTGAAACTATCCTTGATTTGTCCTTCACAGCAGTTTTGGTTCCGAAGGACCTAGGTTAGAAGCTAAAAGCATAAGTTCTCACAAACTTCATCAGGAAGAGATATGTGATAATGCTCATATGTCTTATCATAAAAAAAAAATTTCCAATTAAAAAGAAAATTTTAACGCCTACTAAATACCACTGTCTAATTTACTGAAATTTTTTTTAAAGAAAAGCAGAAAATGCATAAAACTTTAAACTAAATGTTAGTAATGTCCCCATGCAGGCATGTTTTCAGTTATCTGCAGGTTATTGCAGCACCTCCAGAATGTTCTTAATTTCATTCATATGAATGACAGGAAGAGAACATGGACTGATTGTAAAATGTATACTTAATATTTTGTACAAATTAAATATCTTGCAGAGTGTGATGTAGAAATTAAACTTAAATGTTATTTATATATGTTAACAAAAATATCTTATATGTAACACATAACACTGATCAATTTCCACAATTTGATGAAATCAAGTTGGATCTTGGAACATGCAAATACAGCAGTAGTACTAAGTTAGTATTTTTTTTTGTTTATAAACTAAAATTTTTAAGCTTTTGTTGATGTGTATGACATGCAATTTCATACAATAGCTTTATTAGTTAGATATGATAAAATAACATGTTCAAACCAAGAGATTGCACAAAATGCTGAGAAATCAATAAGTGGATAGACTGCTTAATTAAAATGAGGCAGAATTCAAATTAGTTTTGCTTATAACCTGACACACACCTAAATTTTGGAATTATTAAAAAAATTCATTGCATTACCATCTTTCTGTTTTAATCATTACACACTACACAAAATTGTTTTACTAGCAGTACAATAACATGTTATGTAAAAATGACAAAAAGTAGCTTTCACATATCAAAAAGGTCATCTAAAATTCTATAAAAATTACTGTTCCATTGCACACTAAATTATCATGTTAATATTTTCTCCATAATAAATTTTCAAAGAATTCTAAGTATGTATAGCAAGAAACACAGTGTATTATTCACAAGACTAGCACAGCATGGCAACAGAACAAACAGTTCCTCTCTAGTGCAGTTCTACATTTGGTGATTGGTAGCAGGCATCAGCTTGAGCATATGACAATTACTGATTTCAAAGGCCGCTGATACTGCAGAATTTGTCGTGGTTTTGTTATCCTTACTTCACTAGTAAGGTGCTGTCATGAGTCTATTTAGAGTACAGATTTTCATGCTCATTTGCCTGGAGTTGCAAGTAGAAATTTCACTTCCCCTCCTTCCACCACAAAGGAAGAAGTTTTTTGGGATAGGGCGTGTGTTCTTGTGCATACATTTCGCCATACAATTCCCACCCTCCATCCCATTATCAAGAGAAGCACTTCTCTAATTTTAAAATACTAATTACTTTTAATTGTATGAGAAATAAACACAAACATGTTTTCCAGAATATGCGATATATGCAGAATTTTAGAACCAACCCTAATCTCCATATTTTTACAAACCTGTAAAAACAATTGTACAAGAGCTGAACATTTGCAAAATCTTAACTTGTTGCTGCCGACATTGTTCCATCTAGTTGTCGGCTCACTGGTTATGAAGAAATATGTTCTGCACTCATCACTTTCAGTCAGGACAAACATTTATAATCAGTTACTATGAGGGCATAGAAGATAACATTTTCACTTGTGTCCAGTTATGAAAAAAAATATTTGTTTATACATTTTCTTGAACTTCTCATATATTTAAAAGTTTTTTTTTCATTTTGCTTTATTTGTAACGTTAGTAGAAAGCACTAAAAAATTACTACAATATGACATAAATGGTAAGGCAAAAATTTTGGAAAATGTTATTGCTTTCCAAATTTTGCCACAAAACTACAAAGTGAGCCCTCAGTATTTTTTTGAACGCAATGAAATATAATTACATTAAGTCAGGTAACAATAAAGGGTCAGAATTAATATGTATCTTATGATACTGTTCTTGCAAGTATAGTTTCCATGTTTATTTTCAGTAGTATAGCAGCATATTTCTGGGACAAAAGTTTGGGTTGTGACCAATCATTGGCCAACATGCGAGTGTTTCAGAACTGATATTTCTATGCTCTTTGCAGTACTGATTTTTAATACTTCATTTTGTGTAAATGTTACCATAAATATCTCAGGAACTATCTAGGTAAATGAACAAAAACTATGTAAATAAATTTGGAATTATTTATTTTTAGCTGCATTATCAAAAGAATTGATAGCAAATTGCATTTCCTTAACAATTTTTTTCCTTCTAATTTCAATCATTTCTGATCTGCTACATCTGGTAGCTGATTGGGCAGATGTGTCTTTGCGAAAACAGGATCTAGGGCGATGGCACTGTATCTTTATCTCTATTGAACAGCACTGCTACCTAGTTGGTAACCTAGCAATTTCACGTGAAGTAATACAAAGTGCATTAACAATTGTAATTTGATCTTTGTATGAAAGTTGTATGTGGGAGACAATCTCCAGAAATTTGTNAATACAAAGTGCATTAACAATTGTAATTTGATCTTTGTATGAAAGTTGTATGTTGTAGACAATCTCCAGAAATTTGTACTTTTTGTGTACGTAGTTATCTTAATTGCAAATTTTTAAAATATGAAGAATAAAATGATTATGAAAATTTTGGTACTTGCATGAAACAAAATTAAGAAAACAAATAGGAAAGATACCCATAACTATTTTGCATTTAACCTTGCCTCATCATTGATACACCTTGCCTCATCATTGATACACCTTGCCTCATCATTGATACACCTTGCCTCATCATTGATACACCTTGCCTCATCATTGATACACCTTGCCTCATCATTGAAACAGCTGCCTTACAGTCTTCACTAATGGGAAGGAAATTAAATCTGTGATGTGCCAAAAACATCAATGCTCGAATAAATCCCTCAACTTCCAATAATAGTCTCTGCATTATTACGTACTTAAAGGTATAGAAAATATGGTGTTCACTCATTTGGCAGGGTCGAATACACTTACTTTATCACGTGCTTCTTCAGTACCCATTTGTGTATGGAAGACAGCGAGGGAAAAAAATTAGCCATTAATGTGTACAATATGTTGACTGTTCAAACAACGTGCCATTTTTCTTAGAGTGGATACATAAAATATCTGCCCAATGCAACATGTGGGAAGATTGTTGTAGGACTAAATCCTTCCACTTACACACCCCATCCATGCCCTTCAATCCCTGTGTTAGTTGCTGACCACTTTTTATGCATTATTTGTTTATGTACATCAGCATGTGGTGATTTTTGAATATTTGGCAGTGGAATGTAACTGAACAATTTAAAATAGACCAACTTTTGTTTGCTTAAGCTGTTTCAGCTGGTAGTGATACGTTTATAGTCGTTCTGATCAGATGCCGATTTCATAACCCTCGAGATAACGTATATTGATACAATTCCCTGCGCTTCTTTATTATTGTTTTAATTTTTTTTATTTTCACAATGCAAGATCTGAAATGTGTGCAAAATATTTGAGGGAAACTTTGTCGGCCTTGTTTGAATCTGTTGCTTTGCTCTGCCGTCACAGCTAACTAAACTGCATCGTGAGACAAGATAATGTTTGTGTCTAATAAGTACTACCTGTGACCTCAGAATGAGCATTGTGCATCTCATTTACTGGTAAAATATTCTAATGATAAATCTTTGCACTTTGTTAGACAATTTTTTTCAATGCCACACAAGTGTTTTACTCTTCTCTGCTGTAGGCCATGGTTCACATGCTTTCCACGAGTGTTAAGTGGTTTGGAAATATAAAATTATTGTCAATGATTCATCCTGGCTTGAAAAAAAAAGCACATCACATGCAGCATCAGCATTACAAACTTGCAGCTCTATTTTCTAATCAGTTACAACAAGTACAAGAAAAGCAGAAATGTTGAACAAGCTTTTTGGAGACAGCACAAGAGATGCAACACAACCAAGAATTTTGTCTTGGGCAAAAGCATGTGTATTGTATAAACTAACTTGTAAACATGTATGTTATGGTTGTATGTGGCACACAGAAATACTGGCTAGAATACTATTACTATATATAATATTCCCTATCTAATATTATATTAATTTGAGGGAGAAAATTTACTTTTTTCAAGCACCTCTTTCCAGCAAAATGTTTTTTTTTAGAATACATTTTAGCAATGGTAGAAGAATGTGTTACAATTGTGTGTGATAACACATGCAAAATATGTCATATAAATTGAAAATTTCCTGCAAAGAGAAACATTGATTTACTGCATGATTGTTAAGTTTTGGATATGATGTAAATAAGAATAATACTCAAAAATAACTATTTCCAGGACAAATGATGTATTTTAAATTATATTGCACACAATGTACGTTAACATATTTGCTGTTGGCGCCAGATCGCATGCAGGAATTATCACCTCAATCCTGAGTGGTCGACTCTTATAAGCATTTTTGTACGTAGAAATTATTTCCGAGTTCAGTAATAAGCAATTACAAATCACTAACTTCAAAATATTTTACATTAATTTGATTTAAGCCCTAAGCTCCAACAACAAACATGTTAATATTTTTCATCCAAAAATACAGAGAGTTTTATTCAACGAATTTCTTTAGTGGGCTATGTATGATAAAGTGATTTTCGAAGTATTTTANATTTAAAAAATTTTGGAAACTGTATCTACAACATATTCATGAAAATCTACTATATTTACCTGCATACCATTTACTCATATTTTCTTGGAAATCAATCTTAAAAGCAGATGTACTGGTGTTGCATGAAGGCTAAGGTTATATCATAAATTGCATGCTCAAGTGCAATTTCAACTGCAGTTGGCTATGCACAATGCCAGGCTCATGGTCTAGTCATACGAGGACTGCAACCTGCGAATTTACACACAGGAACTTGTTTATATGTAATGTATTTCTTCGTTGTACTGTATTTACTCCATTCCAAGCCACACTTTTTTTCAGAAAATATTTTTAAAAAAGAAGGGTGTGGCTAGAATCAAGTATGTACCATACATTTTTGGTGTGAAATTTTTTTTAGCGCAACTGTACTATTTGTTTGAATAATTATTTTTAGTTGTTATGGTTGTGCGATTCATAGTATGTATATATATATATTTATATTTATAAATAAAAAATATTAATTTTTCCAATTTTTACAATAACGTAGATAAGTTTTACTAAAATGCCATGATGGTTCTGAATAAAATGATTTAAATGTATACATACTAATTGAAATTGGTCACCGAGTTACATGTTCTACAGGCGAAATTGTATGCAAAGTGTGTGATTTTGTTTTCACAGTAATTTCATAACAAAACAATTGAAATTTCTGTTGTAGCAGATCGGACGGATGTGTCTTTGCGAAAAAATAGGATCTAGGGTGACGCACTGTACCTTCGATCATATGCTCGAAGCGCTGTATCTTTACCTGTAATGAACAGCACTGCTATCTAGCTAGTAACCTAGCAATTGTACATGAAGTAACAGCGCAGCTATCTAGCAGGAAGTGCAGCAACTGCACTTTGGAGTAACAGCGCAGCTATCTAGAAGGAAGCGCAGCAACTGCACTTTGGAGTAACAGCACTGCTATCTAGCTAGTAACCTAGCAATTGTACATGAAGTAACAGCGCAGCTATCTAGCAAGAAGCGCAGCAACTGCACTTTGGAGTAACAGCGCAGCTATCTAGAAGGAAGCGCAGCAACTGCACTTTGGAGTAACAGCGCAGCTATCTAGCGGATCGCACGGCAACTACATGCTGGCGAAACAGTACGGCCATCAATTGTGTTAACGTAGAATTTCATGAGGAATATTGCTTCTTGAAAATAATTTATTTACAGATTGTTTTTAAACGAAAGCAATCCGTGAATAGTATAGCTCAAAAATTGGAATTACGGTTGCAGAAATGCAGGGAATGCTAATGTAAAATAAATAGCTGTCGTTTACATTGTGATTCAGTTTTCAACACAAAAACTATTGCAGTGATTAACATTTCAAAGGATTGTGCCTGCATTGGCCATGCCGTATTTGTTGAATAATGTGATGGAAATGCAATGCTTCATTTATTGTGACAGAAAAACATGTGCATCATTTTGCTTCTTTGAAACAAATGTGATTATTCTTTGCAGAATAGAAATACAGCGACTGGTACGCTGTTTGAAATTGATGCATAGAACTTGGGTCATTGTGTAAAACTGTAATATTGTGCTTTTGGAAGCAAATGTTATAATTTAGTTTTATTTAATGTCTTAATTAAAATTCCGGTGTTAATGCAGTGTATTGACACACATTTTGGTGTTACTTCTGTAATAATGCTATTCACCATGCAATCTTGTCTCTAATGGGGAGAGAAACCAATGCTTTTGGAAGGCACTCTGTCAAAAGCTGGCCACATACTTGAAAATGCGAAATAATGAACAGAAAACATACATACAACTTTCACTCTAAAGTGATTCCTACAGGTGATTTACCACTTTAAATTTGGAGCTGAAACATTAATTTATTGTAAATATTATTAAACAAAATAGATGCAACATTGTGTGTGTGTGAATAATACAGATTTCCAAGCAAGTGAAATGTGTTACTGGCACCAGGCAAGATAATGGAAGTAATTTGGAGCTACCCAGTTTTGCTTTTACATAAATTTCATAAAACACTACCATAATAGATTTTTCAATTACAAACTGTTAATCAGTATGTCAATATTAACAAAAAAAAGTTGTGTTATTATCTCTAAACCACAAAGTTTGTGAAGGAATTTTTTAAATAAATTTTAAGGAAGAAATTTTTAAAAGAACAAGTAAATTCTGTACTAACCAAAGTTGTACAGTATGCATGTAACTATTTTCTGTATCAACCTAACCTTTATAAAAAAATAAAAAGTGATTAGTGAAACATTGTAAACATAATGAGAAATAATCAAAACTGTTTTAATTAGTGTAACACCAACAATAAAATGTCATAGAACATGTCCTTTATAATGTGTTAAGGGTCCAGGTAGAGAGGAAATGTTGGTCGCCCATCCAAGGCAGAAAGGATAACTTTCTTCATGCAGTAATAAGATTTACTCTCATGAGTACACTGATTTCACGACAAGTGTTTTTGATCAGAAATTTTTGTTTCTTTGTAGATTCTGTAAAACATTTAGAAAGGGGAAGGTAATAGGTTTAGATCACCTGCCAAAGTATCTTCAAATGGAAGTATTCAAAGTCGAGTTATCTAACCAGGAATATCAAATTCTTTTGTCATAGTAAAAATATAAGCTTTTGGTTATATCAAATGTAATCTAATGGCTGGAAGAAAGGTAGTGTTATTGTACATGCATGAAAAAATGACTGCAGTTATAATTATTAGTCAATTCCAATGACTGCACTGAACTGTGCGCACCGTCCAAGTGTCGTGTTTTCCATATCCGGTGCACTCACGCTGAGTGCAGTCCTGTTCCGTGTTCCAACTGCTGATTGCACTAAAGAAAGTGTCTACTGAGTGCAAGTTTCCTTGCACTGTCTCCAGAGTTAGTGAGGTGGTTTGAGTGGTGCAAATATGGCTGACAAACAAGCACTTGTTCAGACAATCATGTGAAAATTTCACTTTTCTAATTTTTAGGGTGCGCTGAGTACCCATCCAGTGTGGTCAACTGGGAAAACACCATGCGAATCTAACCACATACAGTACATCCTTTCTAATGTTTTGCTTAAATATTGTGTGAACATTGAAAGTGTGAAAACCATCCAGTGTCACTATTACACGAGATTTCAATTTAACAGAAGTTTGTACCTGACAGCTTGAACAGACAAGGCAAGGATAATTAAAAGGCATTTTAGATGAATTGAACACACTTGAAAGTACAATACAAGCCACAGAAGAATTGCTGAGATCACGTGACAGAATGTTACAAACAAATAATGATAGCAGATCCTTTTACCACATGTTTACTATATAACTTCTATTCAATGTGCTCAATAATTAAAACTGAGTACAGTCGTGACTAACTCTGGTATTTCAGGAGCCTCCCATATCCCATTCCTGTATAGAAACAACACTGTGGTTATATAATGGTTTTCTGAAAATTCTTGAATTCTCACTTCCACCATTATGTATTTTTATGCTGCTTTGTGCCTTCAGAACATTTCTAATGAAGACAGTCTTGAGTTTTCCAATGAAAGTTAGTAGTAAAATGTTTATGTATCATAATTTTCGGCATGACTAGTCTCGTTTTTTAAGCATAGCTTCTTATGACATTTTAATGACTTATCAGTTAGGTTTTAACACTTGACTGCTGAAAATAAATGAATTTTCCAAAATACAGTCACTTACACATCACATCTTCCACTAGCACCTGTTATAACTACATATTAAACAGCACTGCAGGTAGAATCCATTTTCTGTTCAAAATGTGAACATAATTTTCCACAGTTATTTAGTTTACTTCATAACTTCCTCCTAAAATTGTCTTTGATAGTGGCAGTTAACCATTATAACAACCGAATTATTACTTATGCAAGCATAATACGTAACACATTTTTAGCTATTACTTCATTGCAGCAAGCATTTTTCACATTCTTAACTGTTATACCATATACCGNATTATTACTTATGCAAGCATAATATGTATCACATTTTTAGCTATTACTTCATTGCAGCAAGCATTTTTCACATTCTTAACTGTTGTACCATATACCGTAAACGTTAAACTTGTAACACACATGTGACATGACAGAGGTATAGGCTGATTTTGAAAGCTCGGAAAGATAGACGACAGATTTGTACCTGGAAAATATTAAAAGTCTTATTGTTCACGTGTGGGGCAAATACTGGTCAGAGTCGCCACTAGATGCCATGGAAAAGTTGGCAGAGTCCCGGTCCTGTTTGTTTGAGAGATGCTGTGGACTGTACTTCACTCCAGCTAATATGTGTGGAAACGTGTGGTGGCCCGTCAGGCTACTGGTCCGAACAGCATCCACCCCTGGAGTAGCATTCACAGGCATCGTCCCATAAGGTCCCATGATGACCTGTGGAGGCCGGCCATTGCTCAGCGCTTGGTGGTGGTACACTGGAAACCTTTTCACAAATGGATTTGGGCCATTGAACAACCTTATACCGTTGTGATGCGTAGGGATTGTCGTGTGTGGTCGGGGGAACGAATGGCAGCTCCCAGAACCCGTCGTCACCGTAGGATGGATCATTGCCGTATTGCTACTGCTGGGTAGCGGCATGGTCGAACAATGAGGGTAAACGGTTGCCACGGCGATCGGCTGGGTAGGGTAGTGCGGCAGAGTCGCGGAGGATGAAGTGCTCGGCCGCGAACCATCGGGATTGTCCGTGAAAGATGTCATGCGCATGTTGGTAGAACGTCCAAAAGGTTCATCTTTCAACACCGACGTTTCCGCACCATCTGGATTTTTTGTCCTCGACTGTTTTCTTCTGATGACGACGGTACTTTCCGCCGTGTTTTCCAGTAAGATGGCTGGACAACCGCCAAGGTCCCCCCCGCTGCTGCTGGAACCAACCGGGCAGTTGCTGGAGGATACCACGTACTGCTGTGAGTGGACAGTACCAAAAGCATAGATTGGTTGTTGGTGAGACGGCACCAGCACAGGATTGCTACCCCCAATAACACAGCCTCCAGGGTTGACGTGAGGGCCAGCCACACGAGGTGGGGACGTGGCTGTGGGAGGTAGCACATTCCGCTGCAGGGAGCAGCTACGCCATTGTGGCTGCACCCTCGCCATGGGGTCTAGGGATGTGGTGAGATCGTCCACGCTTGTCGACCGCTTCGATGCTGCTGCCTCCTGCTGCCCCTGGCCATGGTTGTCTGAACTGGAGTTAGAATGAACCCCACTAGAGGTTTCACTGTGGTTGCCACATGGAGGAGAGCCTCCAGATGCAGAGCTCTCTGTGCTGACAGAGTCTGAGCGTGGTGTCAACTCTTCATGGGGCATTCCTGAATCTGCTCGCCTCAAGCAGCGTGGCGTGGCAGAGTTCTGCAGCTGCAACAGTAAAGAAAGTTCGCTGTGCAGTTATTTCAATTAAATTTTAAAACAAGTGAGCATACATTATTTAAAAGAATGTACTCTTTGCAAAAAAAGTCAATATTACTGTTGAAAACTGCTGTAATCAGTTATATAACATAATACTATCATTAAATCAACTGACCACACACAAAAGCTTCAAACTAAATATGACTGTCATATACACTGTACTGTAAAATAAAAAGAGAAAGCAGTTTTAGCTTACAGACAAAATTAATTTTATAACAAAAACTATAATGTGCAAATAGTACACAGTATCTGCAAATCAATAAAATAAGCAAAAGAATTAAAGCAATATTTTGAAAACTACATCATTGCAGCATCTGTGAGAAGTTAGTGGTGAAACAGAAGCTAATATTATTTTTAATATAACTTAACATTTTTTTTCAGCTGTTAGAGTTTTATTTCAGCAACATCAACCCACACAACATGAACGAGCAACACTGTCATGATTTTGTTTTATTGCTTTGTTACTAGCAGAATGGGAAAAGCAGAAAGTTTGGAAATGCAAGAAAGATGTCTGTGCCCAAACACAGGCATTTCTTAATGCAAGCGACAAATATTTATAACACCAAAAAAATACAAGAAGAAGCCCAACTTGGCTGCATTCTCAACACCAGGATTTGGCCTTACTTTGCACTCGCCTGGGCTTATCATTAGAGTTTCCATCGCACGCTTCCTCTCCTTTGCTAGACACATAACACAAACAGTAATCACGACTTTGCACCATTTACAGATGGCTGGCTACAAAAAAAAACCTACTTGTTCCATATTATAATAACTTCACCACATTAATTTGCCAATTTAAAATAACAGAATTTGTAGAAAAACTCATGATAAAAAATATTAACTGTGCATAAAATATCTATAATAAAATATACAAATTACCTTAAAGTAGAAGTGAATAACATTCACATTTATTTGTAATAAAAATATTAAATGTAAAGTGCACTGATGAAGAAAATTTTTCATTTAAGCCTTTCACTCAAAATAACTATGAACACACAATTGGTATATTGCGTTACTATTGCAACAATGATTATTTCGCATCTTTAGAACTCAAAAAAGTACACAAGATACTATATGATACCAATACTGTTCACATTACATTGCAATAAAATTTAATTTATCAACTAAGAGAACAGTTATAATTTATATTATTCATACATGATTTTCTGCAATACAAAAAAAATATTGAATCTCCATCACCTCTATTGCGGGCATAGTTCGCTCTTCTCTTACCGTATTTCCTTTTTTTATTAACACACACACAAGTAAATGGATAGGAAACAGCCAAAATACATTTGAAAGTTACATATTTTATTCTGATTTATATAATTGTGCTTAATGTGTCAAATTGTTAACTTGTAAATGGGTAATCAACATTCATTATCCTTTTGGGCTTGCTATGTAGTAAGAACTGTGGTGTTCCATTAAATTGGACGTGCTTAACTTACTCATAATTTTGCTACATTCTTTTATTTCATAAAATGCAGCTCAATAGTGAATGCAGTACTGATAACTTAATTTTTTGTAGTTTAGTGAATTTTCTTTGTTTCCAAACTTTTAAACTCTCACATTCGTACATGTATATTTCTTGCTTTATATATATATGTCATGGAAGTTTTTAGTACATAATTTCCTTATATAAGTGTGCTATTTTGACAATAAAAAACAGTGAATTCTATATGATTAGACATGTCTGCCTCTTATATTACTTTGTTGTTAACCGCTATTTTACATCTGCATTAAATTTTTTTGCTACCAGATTCTTTTTTTAACATTATTTCTCATCTTTATGGACTACATAATTTACAAACAGCATGCTGTTTCACAGTTTTTCAATAATGTAATTGTTCTTGCAGTTGTATAATGACCTGGTTTGTTTATACATTAGGTTAAATAATATGACTGCTTTGTTTCTGTTTGCTGAATCAAGTGCTACTGATTAGTTGTTATATTTATTCATGGGTACAGCTTTGAGTTGCTTGCTCCACATGATCTGGAAAACATTTTTTACTCAATTTTCCCTAAGATTCTTCTGTCTTGCATTCAATAAATACTACACGTGTTTGTAAATAAAATTACTGTCTATTAAAATATACATAATTTTACAATGAATATTCAGTTTAAACCAGAATGACCTGTACTAACGTGACCACATTGTTCTTCAGGTATGTGTTTGCTGATTAGTTCAGTCCTTAGAGCTGGCTTTGTCGTAGAAGGGTTCAGTATCCAACAGTATATAACGGCCATCAAGGAAATCTGTCTAGTTCAGGGTTGTCAAACTCAAACTGGTGTGAAGGCCATAAAATGTAATCAAGGAAGTAAAAAGAGCAGCCAAATTGAAAAGAAAAAAATGGGATTTATGTTTTTAAAATGTGGTAAAATACCATACCATACACTGATAGTGATACAAAAATTATACCCGCAAAGCAAACAAATTTAAAAACAGGTGCTATGCAGTCATAGAATTAGGAAAACACGAAGTGCTATTAGATGTCTGGCATCTCTAATTGGCTACCAAATGTTCCAAATTTCGTGAAATATCTTGTCTTGAAATTGCACACTATACTTTTTAAATGCTCAACTGTGAACTGACTTGTTAGTTTGGATTTGTTAAACTTTAGATGGAAGAACAACTGCTCACATATATTTTTAAAATTCGTTCGACTGACTTTCATTTCCTGTCGTACACTTATAACCTCAAAATAGCTATACCATGTGTCATTTTCACATTTAATTTATCAACACACTGAATGTGGGCCCCATTCCACTTGTTTCCCTATAATAAACTGGGGCCACACAGGTATGAGCTAAGGGCAGCAAGTTTGACATGCCTGGCCTAGGTAGCTGACTAAATGCAAAGAAGCAAGGGGAAGCTAAGAGTGATGCACAACAGAGCAATGTTTTGACAGCCGAGCAGAAGTCAGTGTTTCACAAAAGCACACTGAACAATGCTCGTTTGAGAGCCATCACAAGAATATTATGATCCCCCAGATCACACAAGTATGCGTAGCGTGTCTGAATGTTAACATGGCTCTGCGCCTTGTGTGTCTAAAAGTAGATGATACTGCTGACATCATCTTCGTCAACTGACCCTTAGCAATGCTTGAAATATTACTTGTCATTACTGATACCCAAAAGACAAGCTAAAGAGATAAAAACAACTGACAACAGCAAAAAAAAAAACCTATTTGGAAGCACAAAATATTAAAGAAATTCAAAAACACCATACATGGATTGTAAAGAGGGCTGGCTCATTATTGTATTAATAGTTAATTTTAAAAAGTCATAACTTTATTTGATGATTTATTTTGTAATTTATTATTATACTGTCAAATCTTACCGAACACAGTTTGAAGAAACTTAGTTTTGAAAAGCATTCTTTGCATATTCTCAAGAAGCATCTACTTCTGTTCAGTCAACATTCTTCCTTTGCTCGCTTCAGTTTAGTTTCTTAATTTTACCTGTCATGAATTCTTGTCCAGAACCTTTATGAGATTCCAACAAATTTTTATATAGGCCTACTGTAAGATTTGTTTACTGAGGAGTTGTCCTCATCAGAAGCTTTACTATGTGACAAAATTACAAATGCTTCATGACAGATCATAAATTCAAAATTGTGTTTCCTCATTGTCGATGAGAAAGTGTATTAGTGTCCCCTGCTACACATTAGTGAACTATCTTGGGTACAAACCTCTTTTCTTTTTATAAGCTAAGTTTTGGCATACTTTTTTGGCCACCATTAGATTATACAAAAATGACCAACTGTCTTAAAAAAATCTAATTAGGTACCTAGGTAAACTCATCATTGTGCAAGGTGGAGTTTTAAAGTTTTTTTAACTTTCAACTTTTGCCTTACTGACAAAGTTTTGAAACCCTGTTTTAAACATTTTGTCCTTGTCAGGATATTTGAGATTGCTATGCAACTTATTGACACGACTTCTGAGGCGAAAGTTATAGTAAATTAAATAAACACTTGCATATTGATGCTTCTCATTTTAACGTTTTATAATTTAGCAAAAAACTGTTTTAGGGAATTTTTTTTGCAAGACCTACATTACTACATTTGGTCCAAAAATGTAATTTCAGAGAAATATGCAAGCCATATATAGAAATTGTTTGAATACAGGTAAATTACTTTATTGTAAGGCACTGACAATGTTAAAGTTAAACCTGGTCTTACATTTCTGAGAACTTTGTGTTGAAACAACTTTACTTCCAGGCAACTTTGTAGTAGGACTAATGGAACATATGTTGGTATGCAAATTAATTATTGACGTATATTCATTTAAGTTATTTTGTGTTTGGTTTGCGATTATCTCCCAAAATGGCCAACTTATTAAATTTTGAATATATAAAAGGACAGGAATTCAAGTACTCACAGTGTAGTACTTGTTGACAGGTCCACACAAATAAAGAAGGACGACACATTTTCCACGTGGTTGCGCCATCGCGACGTTTAGCAGCCTGATGAAGCTGGCCTAGCCAGCGAAACGTCGCTATCATGCAACCACATGGAAAATGTGTTGTCCTTCTTTATTTGTGTGGACCTGTCAACAAGTACTACACTGTGAGAATTTGAATTCCTGTCCTTTTATATATTCTTGGTAGCCTAGTGGCCTACTTGCAACCTTAACTCACATGTTTATTAAATCTTGTTTAGAGGTGGATAAAAACTTTAGTACCTATGACAGAAACAAGACAGCCTATCACTGACAGACTGAAACTAAACATGTGGTATTTAAAAATAAAACTTTAATTATATTTTTAATGCCATTTCCTACTAAATACAGAATTACACTCTACACAATATTAAAACATTCACAAAAACTGTCTGGAAAAGGAACATGTGAACATTTTTGTAGTACACCTGCTTCAGTTATAAGAAATTTTGAAGAGTACATTCCATCTGGAATTAATCAACAGAACCTCATAACAACAAATAGAATATTTTTTAAATAAATAAAGCAGATAGACGTGGGAGAAGAAAAGAATTTCTCTTAGATGACACAAATGTTAACTCAGTAGAATAACATAGGCATATATAAATTCATTGTTGAAAATATGAAAAAATATCTGCAGCATTATGCGCATGAAAATGTAGAATTTCGTCAAGATTATACTCCTGATAAACAAATTCAAATAAATAAAGACCAACAATTTTTGTGAGATTGGTGTAGCCCTGAGCGAGTGTCGCAGGCGTGACCACAGGGTGGGCCAGGTATGCAAAGAACCACCCATTAAGACAGCATTAAAAAAAACCACTAATTTTATCCAGTGTGCCTTACAATCCCAAAACTTTTTGTAAAGTGCAGCTTTATTTGTTTTATTGTACTAGAGGAAGACAGGCTCCAACATCCTTGGAGGAAACATCGCCAATACATTTGTGCCAGCCTCGGCCTGCACACTGCATGTTAAATTAAGGCTTTGGCTCGTGGGTCCTTTGAATGGGACCACCCGTTATCATAAAATTAGCAAACTCTGGCAATGCTTACAGTGAGTGTGGATAGTGTGTGGTCAACTAACCCTACACAGCAGTGCCTCGAGCATAGACTTCCTAGCACGACCGGCCCCAGTGTCATGCCACCAAGTATGAGGAGGATAGAACATGAGGAAGAGAATGCAGTGCAACATGAGATATATGAGCAGTGCATTATTATTTATCTTTTGGCTGAGGTCATGCTCTCCTGCCATCACTTCACTTCACTTCACTTAAGCGAGGGGACTGCATGCTCAGCAGCCATTACGTCCCAGTTACTAGGGGCATACCCAGAGGTGAGGGGTGTCACAGGGAACCTGACCCCATCCCCCTCTCTCAAAATCCTCACATTGACACAAAACTGTCCTGTAAACATTTTAAAACTGAAATGATATTTCAGCATTTTTTAAAATACTGTACTGATTTAATGTGATTAATGGTGTGTCCTTGAGTCACGGTGTATGGCTAACGGAAGTCGGGTCTGATGTCAGTCTGGGCTAGACAATGAAGCCGAATATTAGTGTCTCAGGCAGAACGATCCACAAAGTAAAAGTATACAGGTATTAGTATGCAACAATTAATATTATATTATTACCTAAAATTATGAGACATTGCCCCATTCCACGCTATTAATCAAGTCTAGACCTGCAGCTACACAATGGAAAAATGACCAGATCTGCTCCTGCCAATGACTTGACAAATACTCTTGTGTTTGACTAATTCCTTTGTCTACCTTCATTGTGGCTAGGAAACAGAACCTCAAAAAAGACCAAACCAATATTAATTACACATTACTGACTCTGTAGCATTTGGAGATTGTGAGTAATTATGCAAATGCAGAAGATTACTCACTGCTGCTGGACACTGTCAGTGATTGTGTGCCAGGAGTAAAACTTGGGGAGTGGATCGTGGAACTGCCACCCATGTAATCAGCAGCACAGATCACTGGGGCATCAACCAAGTGTCACCTCACGAAACTCGGCTGGGTAGGATTAGTCTGGAAAGACAGTATCCCACCCAGTTGAGGGAACCTGACAGGACACTCCCAGAGCCCAGTAGGAATAGGCTGAAGGTTATGAAACCTTTCACCACTGCACACCACTATAGATAATCATAGTGAAGAAAAAAATATTTCTCTCTGCACCCTATACTGTGGGCCAAACCTCTATCTCACAGCAAGGGCAGGTAAGTGATAAAGAAGGGGCAGGAGACGGCTAGCTGCAGAATGAACTTTAAGCGAAGGAGGAAAAATATGTGAGCAGCATCTCTTCATGGGCAGCATGTTGGAATTCAATGTGACTAGCAAGTGACACCCACATATCTCCTGGAGACATAGTAAACAATGCACAAATTATACTGTTGTAGCAACCCCACCTCGACCATTGGATGTCTCGAGGAGTTGGGACAAGCCCCCAGCACATCTCACCCACACCTTCTTGGTGACCCTGTTGCGCTGCAGCCTAATACTAGAGGAGAACCAGTCACTCAATGAAACCAATATCACTCCATTGAGGTAAGAACTCCAATAGGAATTTAAAAAATAACACATTAAGAATATATGTATTTGGATGGATGAGTTAGAAGTCCTGTGTACAGGCATTTTACTTTATAGAGTAGATGGGAAAACTAGAAAGTTTAAAAAAAAAAGGAGTTGATTTTTTCAACATGCTAAATAGTGTTACATTTATAAATTTAGTTCTTAGGAATCCAAAAGGTATTCGGTATCTAATTAAAAATACAGAAGTTATCTGATGTTCGTTTTGTAAATCTAAAGACCAAGAATAACAATTATAAGTAATATTAAATAATACTGTAGTTTTGAACGTATTCATATCAATAACTATATAACACTGGAGTTTTGGTCTTCACATTCCAGCTAGTATTGATTACTAAGAAAAACAAACATATAATAACGCATTACATGTAAGTATTCCTGCTAACAAATACAAAATATGACAATTTCATTATTATCATCATGTCCTTCTGTACTCTCAAATGCACACTTTACAGAAATGGTATTATAATGAAGTTATCAGACAACCAATACAAATAGTACTGTAGTGGCAGAAGAAGTATGGCAAACTATTTTCCATGTCGGAATGATTTCCAAGTGCATTTCCATGCAATTTCTGGACTATATGTTACATGGACGCCTGAGGGGCGTATCTGAGTTTGTGAGGGTGGAGGTCTCAATAAAAAAAAATGAAATAACTAAATTTTATTTCTAATTTATTCACACAGCTATTATTTACAGCATTAAATTATCTGTCTCTACTATTACTCTTTTTATTTAACAATGAGCAAAATATTTAATGTCTATTTAAACTCTAATAAACGTCTTTCTTAATGTCTCTGTTTGGTTACAGTCAATTAACTCATACTCATCATTAATACGTGTTCAGTCTATCTGTTGCCATCATTTGTAATGTCTTTCACTCACGCATCTAGTCCAATAGTCCAGCCTGCCAGCTACAGTCTTCACTGCTTGATATTCACAGTCACAGATTTCCCTTCCACTGGTCACTTCTCTCGCTGCTCGTCATCTATCGCTAGGAACTCATCCATTCAACAACTCCACTTAACTCAACTCCCGGCTCGAAGGCCTGTCACACTTTTATATTGTTCACCCTGACTATCTGGAAGGTTCAACCGACTAACGCTAAGAGAACAAGGTCAGTAATCCAGACCATTCTTGAGATAAATGCAGAAATCCTATCCGCAGAAGGCCAGGAGCGGCGAGCCGCCAAAGGGTTAACACAGCAGAATGCCTTCATAACTCAAAACACTGGTAGAATTATTGCTCGTTTGTAATTAAAAGCATTCCCTTGACTTGCCACCTCGTTATCATCACTACTCTGCCCTTCTCTTTTGCACGCTCGTGCAGGACATGCCAAGGTCAGCGGCACAGACCACCGACAAGTAACACTGCCCCCTTCTCAAATTTGTTCGTCCCGAACAGACTGCAACATCCGGACCTTCATAGAGTGCCAGTCGGTCAATGTGATCAACCTTTGGCTTCGCTCGAGAGCCTTGATGACAAATCCTAAAGACCACATTATTGAGCTTCTTCAGAATTCTGTAGGGGCCTTCCCAACATTTCTGTAGCTTTGGGCAGTACCCTTTTCTCCTATGCGAGTTGTACAGCCACACCAGTTGTCCTTCTTGAAATACCTCGCCCGACATTCTCCTATCATACCGCATCTTTATCCTGTAACTATTTATTCTGAGGTGCTGTAGAGCAAAATCTTGAATACCAACAAGTCTTGTTATGTAATTTTCTGGCATAATCAAGGGCTGCAGCTTCCTCTTCTGTCGGTCGGCCAAACAGCAGATCACTAGGGAGGCGTAGTTCCCTTCCAAACAACATCCTTGATGGTGTTACCCTTCTGGACTCGTGAACTGCTGAGTGGTAAGCAAGAAGAAACAATGACACCTTTGAATCCTAGTCCTTTTGGTTGTCTGCCACAAAGATCGACAGGTAATGCTCAAGAGTGCGGTTAAGCCTCTCGACCATTCCATCCGACTGAGGGTGTAAGGCTGTAGCACTAGTCTTTTTCATCCCCAAAATATTTGTTATCTCCTGAAACACCGCAGCTTAAAAGTTTATTTCCTGATCAAAATGGAGTTCTAGTGCCCCCCCCCCCAAACCTCGAGAAGACATGCTCTATGAGTGCCTCAGCCACAGTACGAGCTTCCTGGTTCGAGAGGGAAATTACCTCAGGCCACATAGTAAAAGTAATCTTGGGCCACCAATAGATACAGATTACCTGTCTCTGTGACAGGCAAGGAGCCCTGAATGTCTACTGCCATCCTCTCCAATGGAGCTCCAACATTGTATTTCTAGAGATGACCTTGTTTGTTCCCTGGTCCTTGGACCCTTCCTCGCAGTGCAGGTGTAGCACATTCGGCACCACTTCTCATCCTCCCGACAATGAAGCCAGTAAAATCTCAATCTAATTCTGTCAAGGGTCTTATTAACACCAAAGTGCCTACTGGCTGCCACATTATGCAGTTATTTTAAGACTTCGGGAACCCTGCTTTCTGGAAAGACCAACTGTAAGTGAGTGTGTTTTCCATCATTACTTTCCTAGTTTCTGTATAGTACACCATTCTTCAGTACGAGGGACTTCCATTGTGCTCAGTATGCTTTGACTGCTGTGCTCAGGCTAGATATCTCTTCCCATTTTGGCAGACAGCCGGCTTCTTTCCACTTTAATAATGGCTGCAAAGTGAGATCATTCAGCTGATCTTTCCTAATACTCGCATCACTCCAGGTAGGTGACCCATCATATGTTAAATAACCTTGAATTCTTGTCCTCTGTACCTCCCGTGATTCACCACTCTTTTCTTCCTGGCGTTTGCAATGACAAGAAAATGGCTCCCATGGCCTCCTAGACGGTGCATCTGCATTGCTGTGAAGGCGTTCAGATCTGTGCTGTATTTCAAAGTCATATTCTTGAAAATGCTGTATCCACCGGGCTATTTAACCTTCGAGGTTCTTGAAATTTTAACTAGCGTAACTAAGTGTGGTCGGTTCTTAGGTAGGGGTGGAAGTGTGAAATTGCCTTCACCATGGCCAGAAGCTCCTTGCGTACAAAACAGTAATTTCTCTCAGGCTTATGCAATATCTTACTGAAGTATTCTAGCGGTCTTTCCTTACCATCCTGAACCTGAGATAATACAGCTCCAATGCCTACCTACATCACTTGATCACTGTCCAAAATGAACATGCCCCCAATTTTCAGGAAACCCAGAACTGGTGGTGATATCAGAATTTTCTTTAGTTTACTAAAAGTATCTTCACACTCAGAGGTCCAATTAAATCTCCTTTTCGCCTAGTTAGCTCATGTAGTGGCTTGGCGATTGTGGCGAACTCAGGTACAAATCAACTGTAAAAGGCACATAATCCCAGAAAATTCTGCACTTCAGTTTTGTCAGTTATTGTTGGCCAATTTCTTATTGCTTTTGTCTTCTCTGGGTCTGTTTAGATTCCATGGGTCAACAGTACATGTCCCAAGAAATTTATTTTCTTTTGGAACAGGTGGCACTTCTTAGGAACCAGTTTCAAGTTGGCTGCGGCCACTTTCTGGAATACAGAATCTAGGCGTGAAAGGTGCTCTTCAAATGTCTTTCCTGTCACAGCAATGTCATTTGGATAAACTTGACAGATATCTAAAGGCAGAACTTTTTCCATCAGGCGTTTGAAGGTGGCAGGGGCATTACACAGCCCAAAAGGCATAACTTTTAAATGTCAGGTTCCTTTCCTTTGGACACAAAATGCAGTCTTCTCTTGGTCCTGTAGGGCCACCTCGCACTGTCAGTACCCACCCACTCTTCATGTCCAAAGTAGAAAACCATTGTGAACCTGCTAGGCTGTTTAATGTGTCATCTATCCTTGAAAGTGGATAAGAGTCTTTCTTTGTCACATTATTCTGGCTATAATCTACACAAAAACTCAGAAAGCCATCTTTATTTTTAACAAGAACTATAGGGGATGACCATGGACTAGCTGATGGTGCTATCACATCTAAATCATTAACTTCCTTCAGAATTCCCTCAACTGCCTCATGTGAAGCTAGTGGCAGTCGTCTTGGTGGCTGCTCTATGGGTCTGGCATTTCCGGTATCTATGTGGTGGCAGGTTACATCAGTCTTTCCAAGGACATTTGGTCCACATGAGAAGGCATCCCTATTTCTCTGCAGTAATTCAGAGACAGCCTTCTCCTTTCCCCAGTTAAGATTTTCTTTTGTGCTCATTAGAAGTTCCTCCAGTACTTCTGGTAAATGGCATTCCATTTGTTTTACTCGAGAATCTTCTGGAACATTTGGAAGTACCTGTGTGACCTGCTTGCAAACACTTATCACGTCCCCCTCCTCAAGACGAGTGGCACTATCGGACAAATTTATCGTTCTAACTGGAAAACTGTCATAATTAGAAGATACCAAAACCCTTGCTACAACGACTTTACCTGGCAGGACGCCAATCCCCTCTGCTGGGTCAATTAGACCCAAATGTCTTACAAACTTTCAGTGACATCAGCCTGTAATGACAATTTCACCAGAAGCGGGCAGCACAGTGGGTTGACCACATACTACTGGGCAGCTAACTGAGGAGGACAAATCATGCTGTGTTGACACCATCAACTCTGTACTGCCTACCCGTAACGCAGGAAGTCTAGTATTGATACAGCACCCAACCTACATAGTACATCAAGCCCCAAGCTTCTATGTAAACATTGTGCTCTATGCTAAGGTCACCAAGCCTGAAGATCACTTTTCTCTTACCGATAACTTGTGTTATCTCACCTGTTGCTGTAGGAAAATAGTATTGTTCCATGTTGTCATCAGGCGATCGATGCTGTGAAGGCTGGAAGATATCTGGTCTTACTACTGCTCTGGTCGCCCCAGTATCGACGACCATTTGGCAAGGAACATCATTCAGACTCCCCTCCACCGGTATTGCATCCCAATCCTGTTTCACCGACCGTACACGTAAGAAGATTGGGGCCTTCCCTCCAGCAGTCACCGACCTTTGCCCCCTAAGATCGGTGTTTACAAGTTTTCCGAATGTGCTGTATTCTCACCTGCCTCTTGCTGCTTCTTTTCTCGCCGCTGCTTCTGCTGCTGTTGTTGTGGACAGTAGGCTCTCGGGTGCCCCGTCTGTCCACATGACCAACACT
>NQII01000577.1:676622-709477 GCA_002778355.1 Clitarchus hookeri
TAAAAGGCTAGGGAGGTGTGGCGGCGAAGCTCTGTAGCATGAACCCTGGAAGCGATGTCCCTTATGGCCGTCTGTATCTCCTCCAATGTCTTCTTGATGCTGTCATCGTGTCTTCGTTCAGCATTACTGCACGTACCGGACGTCGGGTTCCAGCTCCCCGTCTTGCTGACTCTACCTCCAGTGCTCGGGCTAGGGCGTCCTGCATGTTGTGGGGTGCAGCCAGACGTACAGCTTGCCGTATGTTTGTGTCGGCTATGGCATCGATGAAGCCAACAGCTATGATTTCATGTGCCTCGTCGAGGCATCCTTCCAGAGATCGGTGGGAGAGCCACACAATGCCTTACCATAGCTCGTGCAACGGCTCTCCTGGTCGCTGGGTGCGGCTTCGCAGTTGGGCATGGTGGACATGTCAGAGGTATCGGTCGCCGAAACGTAACTCCTAGGCCGACACCAGTGTGTGGTACTCCAGTCGATGTCGCTCTGGCAGAGACTGTAGTATGCTCAGTGCGGGGCTTCTCAGTACAGCCACGAGGTAGTAAGCCCGCTGTTCGGTTGTCCAGCCATTAAGGGTAGCGACTATGTTGGTACTCCCATCATGAAATCTGGCCGTCGTAAGGGGCGGACTTATTGAGACCCTCTTCTCCACTCCTGGCTGTGCTGTACCAATGCCGCAGATCTGCTGACTATCCTCTGAGGTTGCTGCATTGGTGACGACTTGCACTGCTTCCTCACTTTTCTCGGCTGGCGATTTGTGATCGTAGAACTCCATTGCTGAAGAAATTCCTCCAATTGCTTCTATACTGCACTGATCTTATGTTTAATTTCATGCTCGACACTATCCATCCTGTCATTTATAGCATTCACTATTTCATTTACACTGTCAATTTTTGTGTTCACTAACTCGCTAATGCCTTTTATTTTCCTGTCTACATGATCAATTTTCTTGTCAAAATTTTCATTACCATAGTCAATTTTCCTGTCCACATTCTCATTTGCACTATTTACAATTTCAATTACTGAACTAATTTGGATATTTACAGTTTCACTCACCCTTTTTATTTTACAGAACTAATTTGGGAATTTTAATTTTTTTTACACCTTCTTTCACACTACTAATTTGAGTATTTATTCTCACTTACTCTACCAACTTGGTTATTTACATCTTCTTTCAAGCTATTTACACTTATGCTCACTTGGCTACTTAGCCCCTCAATCAATGCTCGCAGTCCTTACAGTTCCACAGACATTTTCCGTGTTAACATTCACTGCATCAGTTGTACAACCAGTTGTAATTATTTTCATACACAACTATAACAATTATAAAATCACTAACTACTTGCCTATAGTCTAACTTTATTTACAATTGATCTAATTAATGATTGCCTCCATCCCACTTCTGACAAAAGTGTTACATTGATGCCTGTAGGGCGTATCTGAGTTCGTGAGGGATAGAGGTCTTAATAAAAAAATATAAGGACTAAATTTGATTTTTGATTTATTCACACAGCTATTATTTACAGCATTAAATTATCTGTCTCTACTATTACTCTTTATTTAACAGTGAGTGCAATATTTAATGTCTATTTCAACTCTGATTAACGTCCTTCTTAATGTCTCTGTTTGGTTACAGTCAATTAACTCATACTCATCATTAACACGTGTTCAGTCTATCTGTTGCCATCATTTCTATCACTCGGAACTCAGCCGCTCATCCATTCAACAACTCCACTTAACTCAACTCCCAGCTTGGAGGCCTGTCACACTTTTATATTGTTCACCCTGACCATTGGAAGGTTCAACGCACCCCAAGTCACGCCGAGAGAACAAGGTCAGTAATCCAGAGCATTCTGCAGATAAATGCAAAAAGAGAGTGAAGTTTTTATTTACTAAAAGTATATTGTTCAACATGTAAAAATGTAATCATAATCTCAAATATACATTTAAAGGAGTTTCCAAGTTCTGCTAGGCAAGAGCATGTGCTAGTAATAATATTTCTTCATTGTTATTGTTAAGCAATAAAAAAAAATTGATTAGAAATTAAGTCACAGATAAAAAAATTAATAGGTACTCTTAGGGAGCCAAAGAACTTGTCTGATGTGATACTTAGTAAAGTAGAAGGGTAACAGACATTTGCATGGTAACTCTGCTTATATATACAGAAATATTGCCCCTCTTTAGTGCTTTCATTAAATTAACAAAACCTGTTATACAAAGATTTTGTTTTTTAATAATCCATTCGCACTGGTGTTTCTGCTTTTTATTGGCAGGGATTGCATGCTATTAGTTAATGAATGTGACAGCAACCTGCATTATATAGGAATTGCGACACTGTGTGGCATCAACAGAAAGATTTCCAAACCCATGCATGCTGCCTACAGAAGACTCGGGAAAGATACCAGATAGGAATTTACTGTAAGCGGTTTTGTGTGTGTATGTGCGTGTAAGACATTGACTCAAATTTTCTGTTATACAAGCAGTGGCGGATTTACCAGCAGGCTGAGTAGGCTGGAGCCTAGGGCGGCAGATTTTAGGGGCGGCAAATTTGAGGGCAATTTTTTTTTAATGTCTTACAGAAATTAAAAAGATTCATATTTATATACCTAAATGCTATTAGGTCCACACAAACAATTCAACATGTAATATGTTTCACCACTTAGTTAAATTTTTCTACAATTTGCGTAGTCGCGTTTGGTTGCGGCGCGGGAACGAGTGACATGACCGTTCGCTAAGTGTGTCTGGCCGAATTGACTGCACGAGCCCAGCGCGGCGCGGCCGCCGCGGGAGCCGAAGCGGGGTCGTGCTGTTGTAGGCATAAGCCGTGTGGTGGCATTGAGTTCGAGATAGATAGATATAGAGCGGCGGCCGGCGATACAAACGGGCAAGTCCCATCCCGTATTTACTTTTCTGGTTGTGTGCTGTGATTTTTCAAAGTGTTTCGTGGATTGTATGAATAATTTCATAGCATAATATCACTGGTACGTAGAAACTTATAGTAGGTGAGTAATCATAATATATTACAATAAATCATCCGTAACGAATCAGTAAGGCGTAATTTAACTTGATAAATAGCTGTTTCGGAAGCTATGCAAATAAATTTCGATTTTTTTGTTATATCATACTTAAATAAATTGCTTGTACTTATGTTAGGTAACTATTCAATGTCTGAAGTCTGAACAAAGGATGTACGAGAAATAAAACTCCCAATGTAATATTTTTTATTTCAGATCTTGGAATCCAAGAAATTGTTGGAATGAGTGATGGGAGAAAGCGACTTAGTGGAGCTGAGTATAAAAAGAAGGCCAAAATGAAAAAAAGACGAACAAGAACAGATTATCCGTAAAACGATAAAAATTGACAGTTTTTTTAAAAGTGGAAGTGGAAGTAGTGTTGAAAAACCAGGAACTTCAACAACATGCACTGACACAATACAATCTGGAAAAGACGAAACGGATTTGAACTCTGCGGCCCAACAACAACAGTCATCTGTTGAACCATCTACTTTTGAAAAAACGGATATTTATGTTTTTGACGTAGAGGTGGTAGAGGAATCATCAATAAGTATAACAATTGAAGATGCGTATCAGAATCAGACGTTAAGTAATGACCAAGTGCAAACAACAGTAAATCTAAACAAAGATCCAGCTTTATGGGAAATCAACGATACCTTAAGGGAGATTATCGCAAGGTACGGCTTCGATCAAAACAAGTCTTGTGACTTCTCTAAAAGTGAAAAAATATATGCTGATCAGCGTCGTTTCTTGCCAGTGAGTATCTTCCAAAGAAAAATGAAAAATAATGAAGTGAATGACCGAAATTGGCTGGTTTATTCTGAAAGTAAAAGATCTGTATATTGCGGGCCCTGTTTGGCATTCGGTCCATTGGAGAATAAGACTCAGTTTGAGAACGAAGGATTTAATGACTGGAAAAATGCAGAACACCGAGTAGCTCAGCATGAAAACTCTGCGCGTCATAAATCTAGTATCCTTAGTTTGAAAGTTAGAAGTGAGATTGATGGCCGACTCGATAATTTACTGCATGTCCAGATTGATGAAGAAATTACTTATTGGAGAAACGTTCTGAAGAGGGTTGTTGCCGTAGTGAAGCGACTGTGTTCAAGAGGCCTCGCTTTCAGAGGAAAAAATGAAAAGTTCGGTGATCCGCATAACGGAAATTATTGTATGATTTTGGAACTGTTAGCTGAATTCGATCCTTTTTTAGCCAGTCATATTGAACGATTTGGGAATCAAGGATCTGGAAGTACCAGTTACTTATCAAAGACCGTTTGCGATGAGTTTATTCTCTTGATGGGTCATAAAGTCTTAAAACACATTGGAGACGAGATAAGAAGGGCGAAATATTTTTCCTTAATCATCGATTCAACACCAGATATAGCACATGTGGACCAACTTACCCTCGTCATTAGATACGTTTTGGAAACAGGCGAACCGTGTGAAAGATTTCTCAAGTTTTTGCCCTCAGTGGGACATAAAGCTGAAGAAATGTTTTCTGCCATTATTTCGGAACTCAAAACACTGGGCATAAATATTGAAGACTGTCGTGGACAATCATATGATAATGCCGCGAACATGTCTGGTGTGTACAATGGCTTACAGGCTCAAATTCAAAGCCAAGCACCTTTTGCTTTTTTCGTTCCTTGCTCTGCCCACTCTTTAAATTTAGTGGCAACTGCGGCTGCTGAATCTTGCACAGAAGCTTGTCGCTTCTTCATGTTGCTTCAAGAAATCTACGTTTTTTTTTTAAGTTCGACACAGCGCTGGCAAAAATTAATGACTGAAATCGGGAAAGGGAAAACGCTAAAGAGAGTAAATCTGACACGTTGGTCAGCTAGAGAGGACGCATGTAGAAGTTTGAGAGATTGTTGGCACGAAGTCCTTAAAACTTTGGAATCAATCAAGGATGATTGTACCGAAAAGCCTGTAACGCGAAACGAAGCGACGGGAATACTTTTGAATTTAGAAAAACTGGAAACGGCGGTAATGGTTGTTGTGTGGAATGTTTTTTTGGAAAGAATAAACAAAGTGAATGTTCAAATTCAGGCTTCTACCGTAGATTTGATCACTGTTGCCGATCTTTACGAATCTCTTTGCAAGTTTTTCGTAGCTGAACGAGAAAATTTTAAGTATTTCGAACAAAAGGCGATGGAATTAAGCGTGTCGAAGCAGTATACAAAAGACATGGGAAAAAGACAACCGAAAAGGAAAAAAAATTATGATGAAACACCCGATGAAGAAATGAGAATGACTGCGAGTGATACTTTCAGGGTTAACACATTTCTCGTCCTCATTGATAGACTCGTATCCGAATTAGAAAAACGGCAGGAGGCCTACAACAGGTTCAATGAAAAGTTTTCATTTCTGACCAAAATGAGTGAATTGTCATCATCAACCCTTACGGAAAAAGCCCTTTTCTTGGAAGAAATGTATCCTAATGATTTAGAGACTGACTTAGTTCAAGAATGCATACATTTTCAATGCCACCTTTCTTCTGAAAGAATTTTGGTAAAACCAGATTCTGGATCATTGAAAAGTCTATCTTCGTTCCTGCGAAAACAGAATTTGCAAAACGTTTATCCAAACTTGGATATAGCAGTTCGCATGGCTCTATGTACACCAGCGACAAATTGTTCGGGTGAGAGAAGCTTTTCTTGCTTAAAACGGGTGAAAAATTATCTAAGATCTACCTTAAGCCAAGAAAAGCTAAACGCCTTAGCTCTTTTGTGCATAGAGTCAGAACTAATGAACAAGATTTCATACGACGATATAATTGATGATTTTGCCAATAGAAAATCGCGCAAAAAGGTATTGTAAAACTTTCATAACTTAATTAATTGAATTTCATCGACATCATCAGCCGGATTGTTACCAGATAATTGAATATATTGTTTTTAAACTGTAAGTAAGCGCAATAAAAATTATTTAATTACGTTTACCGAATGTACATTATTGTGTAAGTAGTATTGAGGCATTCCTTACCCCGCCTTATTAGAAGAACATGATTGAGCTTTTATTAGCTCAGAAATATACCCAAAAACTATTTCTTGTGCAATCTTAACTAAATCGTTGGGTTGTAAAAATAATCTAGAAACTGACACATCGATCCCCTAGTTCACAATCATACTAATTACGGGAAAAAGGTGGTGTAATTAGGACGATAGTGCACAAATCATAAAGTTACAATTTCATTGACAAAAAAATTGTAATTAATATGATTGTGAACTAGGGTATCCAATTGTAGAGGTCGGTAGGGGCGGCAAAATTTGAATAGCCTACTGGCGGCAAATGTGTAAATCCGCCACTGTAAGGATTACACCATATTATCAGTGTGTGCTATAAAATTCAAATGCAAAGTGGTAATGGTAGTTATTGTGTTGGGATGCCAGCAATGTGAAAAAGCTATCATTGGTCAGTGAGATTGTTGCATGTCTGTAAAGTACTGACTTTATATAAATGTAGCTGGAACAAGAATTCCTGGTTCAAAATACTTACTCCTGCCTTGTCTTTAGTAAATTTTACCAAGCAGGCTTTTATTTAACATTTTATCACATCCATGGAACAAAAGTATGTTTTCACTTAGTAATGACTTTATAAAGTACGTAATCATTACTGAAGTACATGTAGCAAAAACTTTATTCCCTAAGCATTCAGCTTTATTGACATGAAATCTACAACATGTAGCAAGATGACTACTACATTACTTTACAGAAACCTAACCAATACATGAAAGTGCTGCTATAACATTGAGGTAATAATGTTCTTGAAAAACTGTTATGTTATCATAAATAATGTTACAGCTGTTATGTTTTTTTTAATCAGTAATTATATTTATGTCAGTCAGGAACGGTTTTCACTAACACTAAACTCACAGGGGGAGTTTTTCTGCTACAATAATGCATTTTTAATTGGAAATTGTACAGATTTTCATGTAAAAATGAACACAACTTGTTCGTTGCCTACATATTTCGTATGGTTATGTATTCTGGGCTCAGTTTCAATAAGAACATAAATTCACAGTAATTGGTTATATTAATAATGTATAGTCAGCCATAAATATTACATATTTAAGTTGTTATGGGACAGTTATTGAGTATTTACATGTTCAGTGTTGTGCACACTATATAACTTGACAGATAAATACAAAGTTATTTTTGCAGGAATTACTTCCATTTGTAGTACATAGGCCCTGCTAGTGCAATGTTTTGTAAATAACATTTGTAAGTTTGTATGCTTGACATCTGTTGATTTCGTAAGGTGCTCAATATTTAATCAACATGTTGCACTCATGTTTACAGGCAGATTTTATCTAGCTCCTAAATGTATGTCACTGAGGGACCTGTGTGAATGTGTACCAGCTGCAGTGCTACATCCTGTGTGGACGGGCAGTCAGTTACCTGATGCTGCTCGGTGGTGCTGTGGACGGTAACTGCAGCAGCAACTGGCGAGGGTGGAGGGGGGAGTTCCTCTGTATCGTGAGGGTCAGGACTGGCAAGGGGGGTGGGGTCTTCGTAGTCGCCCGGGTTGAGGTCACGGTTAGTGCTGGCGTACGTCACAGCGTCGTCCTGCATGGCAGAGTCCAGCAGCTGCAAGAACAGGGGGTTAGTGTTGGTTAGTTGTTAGTGAGGTGAGGAAAGTTAGTTAACTCTTTACAAATGTATCAAAATGTTACTGGGTGATCAGTTTCCTTAAACTTGTAAAGGAATTGTTACCTGGAAAAAATNTTGTTAACTGGGAAAAAAATTTGGGTTTACATTATGAACGTACGTGCAGGAAATGCTACATTGAATGATGGAAGATGAGATGTTAGATGAGAAATGCCTCAGCAAAAAACCTTAAGTCCTATTTTGAGAAAGTGAAAACAATTTTTTGTGTAACAGCTGTGATGTTATAAGGAAATAAAGCTGTTTCAGACTACCTGAATACACATTTACTCATAAGGATCACACAGTTTGTAGGTATCACGTAGCATTTCAGTCAGTTTCAATACTTCTTACAAAGAGAGTGAAGGAAAATAATTACACAAACATTATTCTCACTGATACTTCTGTATCAACCGTGCATAAAATACTATCTTCCAAAAAACACACAAACTGCCTGTGAGCGTTTATAGTTGCATCATGATCCTTAAATTTTCGGAGATGTTACCAAATGAAATCAATGCAATAACTTCATTTTCTTTATGATTTATGTGTTACAGTTTATAAAAGGGTAAATCGCATCTCAAAAGAAACATTTCAATACTCTCTGAGAAATAACATTTTGTACAAACACTTTATCCCTCACTCAACCTTCAGCACCTTTATACAACCATTGGACTAGTGGCAGTCTCCCGCAGTTCAACTGGAAGCATACTGAATGCTTCCATGCACACACAATGCACTGTGTTCATGGTCTACTGCCTCTGCGTCAACAAATTCAGATGAGCTGCCACACACTCACTGACTCCTGTTCCGAGTAAAATATTGAAAAAGTGCCTTGTGGCTTTGACACCATTTTTAAATGCCCTACCAGAGCCTTTCTCAGGTTTTCACCCCCTTGCTTTATTAAGCATTAAGAAACTGACATCTTGATTGTTATGGGGCCACAAGGGTTAATAGGAATTTCATCTCATCAGTTTCTGGCTTTTTGTAGTGCACTCAGGACAACCTAGCTTTGCTCAATATCCCTGGCAACAGATGTAAAAAAACTTTTTTTATAACATTGTGAAAAATTTCACATGAATTTTTAGGCACACCTACACTGTTACACGTGGCAACATGGCCTCATGCCCTTCCCTTTTTACTCTTGGATGTGCGTTATCGTCACCAGTAACTGGAGAAGAGAAGGCAGAGTTACAAATGGACCGCTACACACTAACACATGCTGCGATGCCTCCTTCAATCATCTCACTGTTAGCCTTCCAGTATCAGTAAGTTCTCATCCTACTGTTGCTGATGCGAAGATGCTATCTAGCCAAGTTGCAGATGCCACCCAATTTCCATCATAGTTTGTTGGCATATGATACAATTGCAGAATGTTTCTCCAATGATCATCTAAACAAAACGTGGAAAGTATTATCCTAATCTACATTCCAAAAGTTACAGTTAATCTTTTTATCCAAATTTTACTGCATATTAATCAATAATTGTATAACTGCTCAAATTAAAATTTTGATGTAAACACATTTATAATTGTGGTAGCTGTAGGGAGTTAGACCATCAGACAAATGATTGAGAGTGATCAAGGAGGCACCAGAGCCAACCAACAAGGAAGAACTATGAACTTATTGTGGATTGTTAAATTACTATGAGCAGTTTATCCCCCAGTTATCCAGAAGTGCATTTGACGAGTTGTTGAAACTGAATGTGCCTTGGGAGTGGAATGTTGATATGAGTAGACTTTTTAAAGAGAGTAAAGGCTGGTTTTGTCAGTCTAGTATGTTCGTCCATTTTGACTCAGCCAATCCACTCGTATTGACTTGCAGTGCCTCCCCAACAGGTTCTGTTGAACCTTGGAGAAATGGTGACCGTCCTATTGGGTTTGTTTATAAAACACTAACAGCAGCAGAAAAGAACTACTCATAACTAGATCGCGAGGCCTTGGCCATTATCCATGGAGTAAAAAAAAATTTACAACTACATTTATGGTCGCAAGTTTATTCTCGAGATGGAGCACAAACCACTCACCGCCATTGTCACCAGTGTCAGGATTCACAGAGACTATAAAATATTTTGCACCCATTATGGATAAGCCGTTGCTTCCAGCAGATATTGGGCGAGCAACAAATCGGGATCCCATTCTTACCAGAGTGAAGGATTTTACCACATGTGGCTGGCCAGAGAGTAACCCCGACAAATCACTGTCCACTTACTTTACTAAAAGAACAGAGCTCACAGTTGAGGAAGATTGTATCCTATGGAGATGCCAGGTTATCATTCCAGCATCTTTACGGAGTGTTATCCTGACTCTCCTACACGAAGAACATCCTGACGCTACTCAAATGAAGATGTTAGCATGAAGTCATGTGTGGTGGCCAGGACTCGACGGCCAGGTTTTTAAGGCCCGAAGGCCAGCATACCCTCCATACTCTCGCACTATAACGGTACTCTGGTGAGTAAGACAGTGCTCGGCACTTTCTCCTCTCGTCTCTTCGGGCCATTCACTTTCTTTGTGTCATTACACGGTATTCTACTGGTTTTCTCTTTAAACACCTGTCCTCGTCAATCTGGAATATTCTGACTTCACTTTTTGAAGCCTTTACCTGAATACCCCATTGTGGGTCATCAGAATTTCGCTCTTGCCATTTGTCAAAATCTTCGAGCCTTCTGCCAATCTTAATGGCAAATTCATTCCATATGTTATGCAAATCCTTGTTTTGTCACAACATTTCCAATTTATAAGTGAATGCCCTTTTCTTCTGTGATTTCTGTGAGCCAAATTCGTATGTCTTCTATCTTCAGACAGTCAGAAATCACATGCTGGACTGTATCGTTAACTCCACACACTTCACATAGCGGAGATTGCACGAGTTGCATGCTGTGCAACTTTGCTTTAAAGTTTCCGTGACTGGTATACAGCTGCATACTATAGTGGATAGATCTTATCCACTTACACTTAATTCTTGCCTTAATATCGGGCAGCAGTTCATATGACTGTCTTCCTTTCTCTGAATTATCCCACCTCTCTTGCCACTCATTCAGAACTCCATCCATGACTTCATCTTTTTCTTCTTTTGTCAGCCTTCCGGCTCGCGCTCTCTCCGCCGTAATTCCCCTGCACTTGACTAACAGGTCTGCGGGTAATACACCCACCACAATTGGGAGCGACTTATTAGGCACAGTCTTGTACGCACTAGCCACGGTCAGCAGCGCCGCTCTCTGAGCAATGGTGAGCTTCCTTTTATGCCATGAAAGTTCTGCTCTGTGGTACCACATCACAGCACCATATTATATTATTGCCTCAAATACAGCCCTGTATATTGTTCTTAGGGTACTGTAATTAAGGCCCCAATTGGTGTTTCCAATACATCTTAATTTCTGAAAGACCACCACTGCCTTCCGAGAGATATATTCAATATATTCGACGGCCAAATTGAAGATGTGGTATGGTCTTGTCATTGCTGCCAGTGTGTTCAGTCCTCTGCCATAAAGGTTCCATTACAAGAGTGGCCATGGCCGACACGGAAATGGCAACGCATACTGTGGACTTCGCTTCGGTGGGAGGTCGGGATTTGCTCATTGTCGTGAATGCCCATTCCTAGTGGGCAGAGGTTTTTCTTATGCGTTCAACTACGGTAGAGGCTACTGTAGCAAAACTCCGAACATTATCTAGCTCCTATGGACTTCCTGAGTTAATAGTTTCTGACAATGGTCCCCAATTCTCTTATAAAGAATTCAAGTTGTTCGTAACAAAGAATGATATACGTTATGCCTTGATTCCCCGTATCACCCTCAGTTTAATGGGATGGCTGAAAGGGTAGTGCAGGATGTAAAAAAAGGGCTGTTGAAATACATGTTTTTACAAGAAACAGGGAAGGTCGCCCTGTCGTTCCAGCATCAGTTGTATAATTGTCTGTTCTCGTTCAGGAATATTCTCTACTCCACCACGGGATCAACACCAGCAGAACTCTTCTTAATGCGGCACCCTCGTACACAGCTAAGTATTTTAAAGCCGTCGCTCAACTATACGATGCAAATGAAGCAGAGTGCCAAGCAGCTCGGGGAGCGATCACTCAGAACATAATCTCGGCACTTTGTAGATGGTGACAATGTCTGGGTGCGTAGTGTGAGAGCAGAGAAAATTAATTGGGTACCGGGACAAATCCAATGCAGAGAGAGTTCAGTTACATACCAAGTTTATTTGCAAGGTTGGAGGCATTTTTGTCATGCCGACCACCTCAGAAAACGGCACACCCTACTTTCACATGAGGGTGGTACATCACAGCAAGCCGCAGCAGATGAACCATTAATAAATAAACAGGATGGCAACATACGGACCACAGGAGCCGCAGCCGGGGATGAGGAAGGAAGAGAGGAAGGTGTACGAGCAGAGACCTTTGCCCTATTGGACGACTCTACAGGGCACAAAGGCTTTCAAGGGGTTCCAGATGGAGGACTGGACATCACAGGTGAAGGCACACCATTGCAAGAAGGGTTCCGGGGCTTTCCAGACCCAGAGTCAGCTTTATCAAAGGTGGGAAGCAGTGGAGATGCGTTGCCAAGTAATCTTCGTGCAAGGCGGACGATTTGCAAACCTCAGAGGCTGAACTTGTAAAATAAGGTGTTATGTATAATGGGGATTCATATTTAGTGGGAAGGAGTGTGGTAGCTGTAGGGAAAAATGTTGTCTTGGTTATAATTGTGGTAGCACTGCAGATGCATGTTATGATTCTTGATAGTTAATAAATGGCGGTCTGTTTGCCTGAATAACTAGGGAATATATGACGTTGGTAGTACTGCAGATGTATGTTATGGTTCTTGATAATTAATAAATGGTGGTCTGTTTGCTGGAATAACTCGGGGAATATGGGACGTTATTACACTAATTGTGTCACTTTACTGTTTAATTTCTATGATATTGTACTGTACGACAAATCAAACAGAGAGGTATAAGTATAATTTCAAAGTATTTGTTTCTAAAAGTCTTAAATTAGCAAAAATCCAGCATGGCAAGCAAGACTTATGTTGCAAAACTACATCAGAGTTGGCAGGTTAACCCTGGCTGTAAAATTTATAACCACTATTACATATTTGAAGTCAAGTTGTTAAACTAAGAAATTGTCTTACCTTGTTCTCCTCAGAGATGGTGTCCTCACTGTTCTCTCCTGGCGGGATCTCTCGCAATGTTGCATAATCACCGTCATCCTCCTCGGACTCAGACAACTGCTCTAGACCACTACACTGCATCTTTCCTTTGCCCTTGGCTCCTGACTTGGCCAACAGGGACTTGCCTTTCTTGTACACACCGAGGCTCCTGGAAAAATTGCATTACTAACCAATAAAATGCATGCAACTTTATTATTATACCATAAAATGGTATGGCACTTGTTCAAGTTCCATAGATATTTAAGTAACCCCTATGTAGACTGGACCTGACAAGTGCCCGTGTGCCAAATTCACTATTATTTTAATTCTTCTTACAATGTATATAAAACCAAAAGAAACCAATTTAAGATGCCACCAATTTAAACATTTATTTTAAAAAATACAATGTTAATACACTGAACTACTTTTTCTAATTCACTGCGAACTGTAGCCTACTGACAGGATGTCGATTGTTAAACATTATATTATGCAGTTATGGGCAAACATAATTTTTCAAAGTCTGATTTCAAAAGTGCCCAATTAATCATGAACCAACTCTTTAGTAGAGTCTATATGACAGAAAAGTGCCACATAAATGGAGAGAAATTGTATGTATTTTTAATTATTCGAGTTAAGATGCTTAATTAGGATATAACAGAAAGGAAAACAGAACATATTATGACAAATGTTAATTGTTTCTTGGCTTTTTAACAATAACGTCCTAAACTATGTGCAAATAGGCAGAGCAGTATTGTTGTAAGCAGTCTTGTATTAATGATACTGCTTAGATTTGTACTTGTTAAAAAAAATATATATGTAGGTACTCAGTTTTGTTATTCTGCCTATACCACATATGCAGAATTCTGTGTGCTTTTATTAAAACTGTACATTACTAGAGTGCAACAAAATCTTTAAGTGATTCAGAGGGCAGTGATAAGGAAAATATTACACCACCAAAAAGGTTNTGATTCAGAGGGCAGTGATAAGGATAATATTACACCACCAAAAAGGTTTTAAAGATTGAGTGAGTATCATTTGTGTCGATAACTGGTAGTGTATGGAGTAGTTTGTGAGTGTGCCTGTGCCTACTGTCTCCTGGCAGCCATACTGCACTCACCGGCTCGTTGGGCCATNCCACATATGCAGAATTCTGTGTGCTTTTATTAAAACTGTACATCACTACAGTGCAACAAAAACTTTAATTGATTCAGAGGGCAGTGATAAGGATAATATTACACCACCAAAAAGGTTTTAAAGATTGAGTGAGTATCATTTGTGTCGATAACTGGTAGTGTATGGAGTAGTTTGTGAGTGTGCCTGTGCCTACTGTCTCCTGGCAGCCATACTGCACTCACCGGTTCAGAGAGTCGTCAAACGTGACCTTGTGCTTGGTGCCACCAAGCTTGCGGTTCAGCCACGTGCTGCGGTCGGATGTGGTCACAGGCGAAGTCTTTGGGCTGATCGGCTTTGGTCGTAGCCAGTAGATCTGCTCCTCTCCTTCGTCCATTGAGTTGACACCACCCCCACCTGTTACAGCAAACACATGCTCATATGTACACACAAGTGCAACTATTTCAACTTGAAAATTGGTGCTCATAGAAAGAAAAAATATTTTTAGAATAGGTACAGACAGGCACTGCAATAACATTGTTAAAACAGGAAAAAAGGCAAGCAGTATAAAAGAATTTTAAAATCCAGAAATTTCCAAAAGTGTTACTTTTGTGCTTTGAGTAGATGGTTTTTCTGAGAACCAATCATACGCATTAAGAGCAAAGTGCACTATAATGTTTAAAATAATTATTTTTTAAAATTACGAACTGTTTTCAGTTATCTAATAAAAAGTTACTGAGTTAAAATCAAAAGATTTTATTTGAAGTTTTTATAACTGAGTTACAAGAAGAATAAAACAAAACCTCGGTGGAAAACATTACATGTGGTCTACAATTTTACAACCTAAATATTTATAGATCAAAATTTGACAGGCTAAAAAATTAGGGCCTAAAATGCATGCCTACTACACTAAACATAAATTCACTGTCACTAAGAAAAAACATTACTGCAAAAATATTTAGTTACATTATATGTGTACAAAGTAACCACCTTAAAAAATTTACTGACCTAAATAAACACCGAGCGAGGTGGTGCAGTGGTAACTCACTGAACTCGCATTCGGGAGGATCTGGGTTCGATTCCTGGTCCTGCCATCCTGATTTCGGTTTTCTATGGTTTCCCGAAACCACTCCAGGCGAATACTGGGATGGGTCCCTAACAAAAAGCATGGCCGATTCTTTCCCATTCCTTCCCTAATCGCTCTTTCTTGTGCAACTTGCACTGTCTCTAATGACAGGGGGAGATGCGACGGTGACTCCTGTGTGAGGAAGGTGGTTGGGCGTTTGAGGTGGTGTGGCAGTGCCATGCCATAGTAACCAAGCCCTTCACCGCACCGTCTATGTAAAGGGTGGATGATGCGTCTCTTATAGCCTCTCTCCACTCATGGCGACCCAAGGCTACTCGTGCCTCTCCTGTTTTCGCAAATTGGGCTCCGCCACCTGAATCACCATAGGGAACCAGTTTCCTCGTGACTTGTAAGGGGTATCTGCTGTGATGGCTTGGGCCGATAGTTGGTACCTAGGCCCGACCACTTGGTGGGGTGTTGGACCACTTGACACTCAAGCCGTTGGGGCCCAAGACAGGAATTTCCTGCGTGAAGAAATTCCAATGTATGGTAAAGGACAAGTGTCCGATGATAGCTTTCCAGTGGCTGCTCTGCAGGTGGCTTGGTGGTAATGGCAGACAGTGATGAAAACAGGGAAAACTCCGGAGCTGTGGGGCCCACGGGTAACCCATGGCAAAGTACCTCCGGATTTTGATAATGACGGCAACCGCCCTTTCAGAGTCCCTACGCACCTCCTACCTGTGGAGTGGTCGGTGTAGCGATCGGACATGAGTAAACCCACTAGTGCCATGGAAAATAAGTGGGAGCACGAGATGATCAGGTTGGTCCCATCAGAGGTTCTCTCTGATGTACCGATCAATAGAGGTTGGACTCGTGCTGGCAGTGGTTAATTCAGTATGCTGGAGGAGGTCTGGAGAGATCCTCCCTCTTAAAGAAGGGCCGAGCGGTGAGCAGGAACCTGCTCCGGTAGCGTCCTGGCAAGACGTTAGGGGTTTGGATAGTGCTCCGGCCAGACCACACGCTTCGTAATCTGAGTACGAGGACCTCAGGCCTTGTGGAAGGGTGCTCCTGGCGGAGCTTGTGTATCAAGTGGGGGCTTCGGGCTTGGTTACCTCAGGTGAATAGCTGGGACACTTGTGTTGAAAAGGCTTGATCCTTCTTCCCTGCCGAGAGGGCGGCCGTAGCGCGGGATGGCCTAATGGCTAAGAACGCTACGTAAAAATATAAAAGGGTGGCAGCTGAGAGGCTGCTGCTTTACATACTATGTCTCTAATGACATTCGCAGCAGACAAGACCAACTGCATGATGCTGAAGGGGAATCTTCAAAAGAGATACCAAGTCGTGAGGTTCCAGGGCAGACCCTTAAAGTCCTCAAATATGTGAAATACCTGGGAGTCATGTTGGACTCAAAGTTGACATTTATGGAACATGTCAGGTATGTGTGTGACAAAGCTGTGATCCTGTTCGGAAAACTCCAAGCGGTTGCACCCGCCAGCTGGGGACTTGAATTCCATACACTGAAAGACATATATAAAGGTATCCTTGAGTCAATTATATCTTATGGGTGTGCTGTTTGGTACAAGAAGGCACAGCAAGTCTTAATAAGGAGAAGACTAAAAAAAGGCTTAAAGATCCGCCCTGATAGCAGTGACGAAGGCATATCGAACCGTGTCCAACGATGCTTTGCCGGTACTAGCGAGAATGCTATCAGTTGATTTGCTAATAACTGAAAGAGGTGGATTAAAGGAGTTGGCAAGGAGAAGAGCTCCTACTCCGGAAGAGGGGAATGAAACCAGACAGTAAATCCTTTCAGTTTGGCAAGATAGATGGAACACCTCAACTAAAGGGAGAGAAACACATGATGTTTCCAAATGTAACCGACAGGCTGAAGGACTGGATAAACGTAAATCAGTATGTAGCACTAATACTGACCGGGCATGGAAATTTTAAAGGAAAGCCGCATGGGTTCAATTTGGTTCCATCGCTAATGTGTGCAGTATGTGACTAACTGGACTTGGTTCGGCATGTGATTGACGAATGTGCCACAATCGAGGAAATAAGGATTAAGACCAAGGAACAGCTGTAAGGGTACAATATGGTCGAAATAGACGGGAGACAAGTCCACAAATGGCGGGGCACCGCGAATACCTTCGCAAGCTTCTCCCGAGAGACAGGCAGAAGACTCGAAAAATTCGACGTCTGGCTTAAAGGCGATGAAGAAGGGGGTAGCTTGCACAGTGTAGGGTTTGAAGAAGAACAGGATGAGTGAATCAAGATGGCCCTTTAACTGGGGACCAGTGGTATGCATCTCAAAGACTGTGGCAGAAGTTTGGGAGTTCTGTACACGCAGACAGCAGTTGCAGCATGCGAGAAATGCTACAGGTAGAACTGTGTTTGAACTGACAAGACTAAGAAGAAATATCCAGGATGTTGAACATGGATGTACATCAGGGCAACTGTCTACTTTGACCTCCTTCCAAGAACAAGATCTTTGGTGCCGAGTGAGAAGGGCAGAAGATGGATCGCTGGCTCTCCACTTGGAAGAGGTCGATCGGGGAGAAGAGGTTCCACCCAAAGAGATTATTCAAGCACGAGACCAGAGATGGGTAGCAGTTGATCATACACCATTTTATAACATGGCAGAGCTTGGGGAACGAATCTGTAAATTAGAAGAAATGCCGATACTGTCAGCTGCTATAGCTGCAGTTATCAGACAGACGGATGGTGGCAACATGATTTTGTTCCCCTATACAGAGCAACGTAACCGAATGCTCCTGGCTACTAACAACATTTCCAGGAATAAAGTTGAACAAGAGAAACTTCTTCTGGAGACCTTTAGAAGAAGAGGGGAGAAGTTCAACCCGGAGGATGCCAGAAAGGAAGCTATCAAGACATATGGGAGGCATACATTTGATTATGGAAAGCCTTTTACTGGCTATAAAGTAGTCGGATGCTAGGCAGGCAAGACAGAGCAGAAGTGAACTACTCCTCCAGAAAGACTGGGCCCGGGAAGCCGAGCAGGTGATGGTCAGCCTCTCATGTTCCTCCCACCCCCCTAGGGTTCGGAACTAATGGGGGAACTGAGAAAGGTGATCATCTGAACTGCTTGGAATGACACCAGATGAGATTAACACAGACCAAGAACAGACTGGCTGAAAAGAGCCAAAATAAAGACCATGGGACGATGACTAACGGTGAGAAAGCCAACCTTACAGTGATCGAGAGAAGAATGGAAGAGAAAGTTCACAGGATGAGTGACCTCATGCCTTACTCGTATCGAGTACAGTAACATGAGGGGAGGAAGGAGAGGCCCACATGGGGCATACACCGGAAGCAGTCTGTCTCTAATGACCTTGCTGTCGACGAGATGTTAAGTTCAACCAACTAACTACCTACCTACTTACCTAAATAAACACTGTACACACTAAACATGCATGTGTAAAAAGTTATACCGAAAAATAATTTACAGCATGGAAACTACAGTGAACAGCATAGAAAGACTCAACTATTNGGGGGGGGCACACGCCTGTCCGCGATCGCCGTGCTTAAGTACAAAACATATGCAGGCAAGATAAAAGGAGGTTGCTTTGTTTGAGTGTGTCACTTTGTGTTTTCGTAAAAGTCGTAGTCGCAAAATTGAAAGATTTTTATTAAATAAGCAAGTTAACAATTCAAGTGAGAGTGATCAAGCATCGACAAGAGGCAGGAAGTAAAGAAACGGAAATATCGTAAATACGATGATAGTTATTTATATTTTGGCTTTACTTCAGTAGAAGTAAACAATGAAGAGAGACCGCAGTGTGCGCTCTGTTTGAAAGTTTTGGTGCCCTAAAGTATGCTCCCAAGTAAGCTAAAGCGACATCACGAGGACAATCACCCTAACATGGTTGAAAAATCTCGCGATTTTTTTAGTAGTAAGTTGCAAGATTAAAAGCAAAAAAGTGTGTTTACTAAACAAGCCTCAGTACCAAGCAACGCACTGCTAGCATCTTTCAAGGTGGCATACAGAGTGGCGAAGTGCAAAACAACTCACACCATCGCAGAAGAGCTTATTCTACCGGCTGCTCTTGACATGGTTAATATTATGGTAGGAGAATCTGCGGGAAACTAATTTCAAAGGTACCTTACGCCAACAACACTATTAGTCGAAGAATCCATCATATAGCTCAGGATCTCAATTATCAATTAACAGATAAAATGAAAGGCAAGGCATTTGGTCTGCAACTTGATGAGACTACTGACAGTAACAAAGATGCACACCTTATTTGTTATGTAGGCTTTCTGGATGATGATATTATCGTTGAAGACCTTCTGTTCTGCAAAAGCATAATTGGAAGCACAAAGGCTCAAGACTTGTTTGAGATGCTTAACAAGTTTATAACAGAAAATGATTCGGATTGGGAAAAGTGCATCGGCATATGTACTGATGGTGCTAATAAATATCTGGTCGCTATGGAGGATTACAGGCGCTTATTCGCAGCAAAGCACCGCATGCTATGTGGACCCATCGCATCATTCATAGGGAAGCACTTGCATCGAGGTCGATGAGTTCTGAATTGAACCTGGTATTAGAATGTGTCGTAGACGTAGTAAACTACATAAAAACTAGACCACTGAAAGCCAGATTTTTCAAAAAACTATGCATGGACAAGGGAGCTGAACACATGGCCCTGCTACACTGCTGCAGTTTCCGATGGCTTTCACATGACAATCCCGTGCATTCGAGTTATGGCAAGAAATTCTCACTTTTCTTCAAGAGGAAGGTCATGCATACTCCAGGTAATTTGCCGAACCAGACTTTTTGCTGAAACTGGTGTATTTGTGCGATATATTTGACAAACTGAATGCCTTGAATCTGTCTCTGCAAGTCAATAACATGCACATCTTGAAACCTTTGGAGAAGGTTACAACGTTTAGAAAAAAGCTGCAGTTGAGGATAAGAAAAATCAATTAGGATAGCAATCAAAATTGTTTCCCTGAATTGCACAAATACGTGACCTCTAATAATGACGTAGTTTCACAAGACTTGCTGTCCCTTTTCACGGAACACCTTTCACACCTCACTGATTGGTTTGCAAAGTACTTTGGGGAAGATAATATCGAGAAATTTGCGTGGATTAAATATCCATTCCATGCTCAAGCTCCGTCAGAACTCACTTCGCAAGAATAAGAGAGTTTAATTGAACTCTTTTGCGACAACAGCCTGAAAAGGAAATTTGCTTGTTCCGATTTAGTTGAGTTTTGGATATCGATCAAAAATGAATATCCAACTTTAAGTTCAAAAGCTGTAAAGATCCTCATTCCCTTTGCAACGTCCTATTTATGCGAAGCCGGATTTTGAGCTGTAGCTGTAATAAAGAGCAAATATCGCTCAAAAATCAACGTGGAGCAAGAAATGAGAGTAGCAGTATCAAACCTTATTCCGCGATTTGAAAAAAAATGTGTGGAGATCAGCAAGCTCACCCGTCACATTGACTAACTTGCCGTTGAAGGTGCTCACCATTTGCTACTGTATTTTAATATTTATCTGTCAATTTTAATATATTCTTGTGATAACTTGTCAACAAAAGATAGAAATACCTTTGAAACCTAAATTACTAATAAAAAAGACGTCGTAGTGTTTAGTATGAAATACAGATTGAATAAGTATACATAGTTAATAAATAGCCATAGGTAGGCCTATACAAAAAATTAACCTCAAACAATACTGGACTAGAAAATGTAGCATTAAAATCACACAAGAACAACTACTGTGAAAAAAATAAAGAAATGGTTACACGGTTGGTCTTGAAGTATTGGTATCTGCTGTTGTTTTCAGGTGCAAATACTCAACTGTTCTTGAGTGTTAAAAAAATTAATGTTAGCATACAAGTCCTTAGCAGCAAGCTGTCTCTTCCTTATGATGATAACGCTTCAAATTTACCTTTATTGGTCTCAAATGTTATCACAAAATATTCACCTCTAAATACTGTATAGAGTTAAACTTTGTGTAAAGATAATAATACAACTACCATACCTGGATCTTTGCAGAGATCTGGTAAACTGTAATTGGCTTCACAGTTTGATTTATTGTCATATTATTAATAATGTATGTTCTTCAGGCATTGCAGTTATAGTAAAGTTTCAGCTCTGAGAAGTATAATCCTTACCTGCAACCTCTGTAGTTGTAACATTCGTTTATTAACTTTTTGTTGGCAACAGTCTTCAAAACTATAAAAGGTGCTACTGATGAACTCAGAGCTTACCAAAATTAGTCAAAATGTTAAGTTTATCCATATAAGTGAAATCCGCCATTTGCTATGATTGCGGCATCCATTGAAGATCATTCTGATATTTAAGTGTCAGCTAGATTCAAGGAGAGTGATGAGAGACCTCTTAGTGGGAATACTACTTTAAATAAAAGTGGTTACAGCTCTCTTTTTCATATGCTTGCAAGAAATTACACTGATGGTGTCCCTGACGATTGATCTACATTACCTACGTCTGTAATTCCTTATAGGCAATTCTTCACACTTAACCTTCAACTGCTGTGCTCATTAATCTAGGTGTTGGTGAGTATTCCACTCTTAGAACACCAGGAAAATAAGAATAATCAGTACATTCCCTTCAAAGGCCTGTACTCCATCTATAATCCAAGCCTTTTTCCTTCTGTTCTCCTCCACAACCTCACACAACCTGCTAGCCACTCTGGTGATCCGAAGATTCACGAAGTGTGTCACCATTGGGCCAACCAGAAAGGTGAAACCTATAAGCCCTGCCTATACATTCAGCGATGCTTTCAACAGGCAGACATAATTTTTTTTTTCCAAATGTCTATTACTTCATCTTCATGGAGAGGCATTCACCATTATGCATGTCACATAAGATAGCGACTGAACTGTTAAAAATTTCATATCATAAAATTTTCTCAAAATTCTTTGTAACTATTAAATAAGAATACAAGAATCAGTCTATAAAAACATTATGGTTCACACATTTTCTTAGATCACACTGTGCTATGATAAACAATGACAAGAAAGTACACACCTTGACTAGCCTTAGCTTTTCTTTCTAAAGCTGCTTTCTGGATGACACTCATGATGGCCTTCTTCGGAGAAGTGTCGGAGATGGTGTAGGTACGGCCATTGCCCACGATGAGCAAGGGCATGGTGACCCCGGCATCGTCGACAGAATGCCGGGAGGAGACCAGGTCAACATCCGTGACCAGCTTAACGGAGCGGGCAGACTTGACGGCCGCCCGGCCGATGGTGACGCGCAGCTTGAAGGTCCAGCGCTGCTTGATGGTCAGCAGCAGCCACACCACCACCCACAGGAAAAGGTGCAGGATTCCGCCAATTACGCATGCCAGAATTGCTCCATCCAGACTGGCCCTGTTTGCACCCATGTTAATGACACTCATTCTAACTGCACCAAAACATCTCAAACTTTGCCAGACTTTCACACAATTGCATTGGTACCCCACAAATATGTTTCGACATAATACATATCCTGATTTTAAAAGTAATTATTTTATTACTGACAATGCAAGGAAATATTTTGGCCACGGTACAAAATGTTGAAAATATTGGTTTTCAACATAAAAAAATTTGAATAGTACACATTTACTACACTGTAAAAAGCTAGCTTGTAAAAAAAATAGTTTAAGTTTTTATAACAAACCTGCCTTTTAATTTCTGAGAATAAAAATTATGTAGTAACCATTGCCCTATTTTTTTTTTAATCCCTTGTCAAAATTTACAAAATGAAATGCACGTCACAAATTTATGAATAGTGGAGTGGAGTGGAGATATTTGGGTGGCTATTAACATAGAGGTCTTGAGAGCAGATGAGGATGGAGTGAGGTGAGTATGGAGCAGTGCATGAATGCAAGGGCGGGAGAAATAGGAGACCCCCGAGAAAACCCACCGACCAGCGGCATCCTTCAACATGATTCCCACATGAAAAAATCTGGGAGTGACCCCACCGAGAATTGAACCCGGTTCGCGTAGGTTTGATCACTACACCACCACACCCTCTTCACGAATAGTGTTGGCATGATTTGATTTCTGCCATCTGTGAACGTTAGGTGTGTGATAACATCAAATGTCATTGGGTTTTGTTGGTTAATAACATGGTAACATGTTATTAATCAACAAAAGTGTGTTATCCATGGGTGTTTATCAATTGTTATAATGCAATAATCGTATGTATATTTAAAAAAAAAAAAACCAATAAGGTTAATACTTTCATAAATTTGTTCTTTCATCTTGCATAGTTTGACATTTTGCAAGTAACTACTTTTAATTCCCAATTTTCAAGGATATTTGTCTTCCTTTATAATAATGTTGGGTCATAAGTAATGTTTTCTACCCTATCTTCCTTAAGGAATTATCCCACAAAGTTTGTATCTGGAGTTCAGAATAATTCTGTAAATAAATGATTATGATATGTGCTGTATCATACGCAACCTGATAGTATAATTAAACTTTATAACTTTACTTACTTGGATGACAATATCGACAAAGAAATCTCTATTCAATTTCTGAAAGTGAACTTAAAAATACAATATGTAAAAAGAACTTTCTCTACGAGTCAAATTTAGATGTGCAAGATATCACCGATGCTACACACAAGTAAACTTACCTGTAGATGACAGTATAGTCATAGAGAAGAGGGGCATTGCAAACTGCTATGGCGAGCAGTACGCACAACGCGGCACAGTGGGTGAAGTACCCCCAACCTCCGCTGGACCGGCTGTTGCGTAGGACAATCACCCTCCGCNCAACGCGGCACAGTGGGTGAAGTACCCCCAACCTCCGCTGGACCGGCTGTTGCGTAGGACAATCACCCTCCGCTCCCGCTCCTGGTTCAAGAATGCATTGAACCTGGTTTTGTGTCAGTAGTATGGTGTAAAACAGTCGTCACCAACCCAGACCCCGTCCAAGCATCTGGGCAGCAATCTTGTAATAAACATACTTTTTCCGACTGAAACATAAATTAATACATTTTTAAAGGCAACGTTTTCTAAAAAAAAAATGTTACATTACAGCTGAAGTTGTAAGTTATTAGATCATAAAATCTGAATTAAGTGTTTAAATTTTCAACTTTATACATTTAACAAATCTACTGATAATGCTAAGGATTCTATAGAGATTATTAAAAATCTGAAACTATTATCAACAAATTTTGAAATTGGAGAATTTTAGAGACTTTGGAGACCATTAATGATATACTTTTTACAGTTTGTTATTTCAGGTTACAACCCNTAGAGACTTTGGAGACCATTAATGATATACTTTTTACAGTTTGTTATTTCAGGTTACAACCCAATGTAAAAAAAATCGTTTATTTCTACTGTAAATGTGAATGCCTATGTTCCCGTATTAATAATTTTTGTATTAAGTGTGGAAAATGTTATAGAAGTTGGTTTTTGTTCAATCTTCCTTGTGGACCTAAATGACCTCTATTCGTTCTTAATGGTATATAATTTCTGTTTCGTGTTGTGTTCTAGTGGTTTACTTTAGTACTCCCTAATTTCCATTGCGTTTCTGTAGTATTGCATCCTGCTGATTTCTGTTGTAGCCTGGTGGTTCCCACTGGTTCCCGTCACATTGGAGCAACGTGCCGGGCCGTCACTGGCCGACAGAGGAGGCAGGCAACTCAGCCCGTTGCTAGAACATGACGTAGTTGTATATGCCCAGGCGCCATCTAGTTTTGCCTGGCTAGGATGGGATATCTCAGGGTGTCTCGGTGCGTGCAATGTCCGTAGGCGCCGAGCACAGGGGAGCAATGAGGGTGGTCGCCTCTCCACTTTACAGTCAGCAGTGGCGTCCACCCCCTCCCCCTAACCAAGGTGATGGCCACTAGTTTAGTTGTAACTTATGGTAAACTTCTTGCCTCGCTCTTTGTCATATATATATATATATATATATATATATATATATAGTATTTTAATATGTTGGATTTTAATTTTTTTAAATGTTAATATTTGATTAGAATGTGTAGTTGTTAGGATGATTCTATAATTCACATTGCCTTTGCAAGCAAAATTTTAATACTGTGTTTCTTGAATAACTTGTGTTGTTTAAAACCATGGCATACATGAAAATAGTTTTACATGTGTGCATAACTTAACGCACGAACGTACAACGCACATTGAGATTAAAATGAACATGGGCGTGGCCACTGAAAGTGCGAGACTTGTCCCTCGTCTGGAAAGAAGAAGTCGGCGCATATAGCGACGTCACCGCTCCAGTCGCCTCAACTTTAAAGATGTTGTCGAGGGAGCAGTTTGGGTTTAAGTAGGACCAAAACGTTACACCGAGTTCAGCAAACAAAGCACTTTCGAAACAACTAACGTGCTGTGTTCTCGTCGCACTGCGTGTACCTATGGAACTTTCAGCGGTGACCCTATTCTTTTATTGGTGGAAAGTCTGTAGGAAAGTTCAATGCAGGGCCCTTGTGTAGTTTTGCAACTACTGCGCTTTGAAAGAGTAGTTTGTAGCCATTTTGGAGTGCTCTGAAATAGTGTTTCTAATGTGCGCGGCGTCTTAGAAGCCCTCGACAGCTCTCGTCTGATATGCGTTTTCACAAAAATATTTAACAACTCGTAAAATGTAAATTTCCTATAATCATACGTCGCCAGTAACTACTCTGAATCCGAAATGATGACGCGAAAACGAATTTCTACAGAATGGGTTAAGTCGAGCCTTAAGCAGGGCGCGCACTTGTTCCGCTCGGCTCGGCTCGGAATGAACTTTCCGGCATAAATAAAAACACGTGTTTTCGTATGGTAGCCCGCTTAATACAACGTCTCGGCCCGGGAACAAGTGCGCGCCCTCAGCCAATCAGAGCGTGGTCGCAGGCGACGAGCGACGTGAGCGTTGGAGTCAACGTAGACGTTGGTTTTGCCGGCGTCGGACGTCGACAAAGAAGAAGGAAAGTTTTGTAAACACTAAAGCTTCCATATTTGCATCGTAGGTTAGTAATTAATTCTAATCGATAAATAGCTTTTAAAAATAAATGCCGTGTAATTATTAATATCAAATAAATCTTATATCGTGGTGTTTCATTATGCAACATATGATAAGTAAACATTTATGTTGTTAGTTTTCAGATTTGTTTATAGGTTTTTACTTCTGTGTCTACGAAATATAATATAAATATAAATAGTAACATACATTTTTATTTGGTAAGTTTTGCTATTTATATCTTATTTGAATTTTAGATGGAAAGGTTGCAGTAATGTTAGTACATACCAAAACATCAAGTCTTGCGCTAGACATCCAGATATATGCGTTTGTGTAAGGCCCATATGTAGCTAAAGTCCTGAAGTTGTTTTGCGCATTCTAGGCTCAGATGCGATGGAGTGATACGGGCGACAATAAGACGCGCGTCTTACCCCCCGTCGCCCCTACGCGAAAGACGCTCAACTGGCTTGCAGCGTTTCCGTTGTTGCGCTGTACTGTGGAAAGTAGATATGTAACAGCGAGACTTCATTACAAGTGATGAAAGCCCACAGATTAAACTATAGGCGTATATAAAGTATTTTTCACCTACCTCTGAAGTAAATTGCGCAAGTAAGCTTTAAAAATGTATTTTTTCTCCCACCATTTCACGATTTTTTTATTTGACTACACTTAAAATGATAAAAGCATAACTAAACGGCATTAAAGTATTGGTTTTTATCTTTTCTAGCAAAGAGACGTAATCTTAGTACATTTATTTACGGAGGTACGCATATACCCGTAAACAAAGATTTCACAGGATATATTTTAGTATTGTACGTAGTCCCCTTACGGGAGCTAGGGAATAAAGTTAAGTTTTTCACTAAAAAAAGACAACTCCGAAATATCGATGTTTTAAACACTTCAGAAGTGCAACGAAGAAGCTAGTAACAACCCTGGAATATACGCGTTAAACAGCTCAACAAAATATAGGTACGATGCACACAAAAATGTCGGAATCGACTAAAGGATGTGATGAAGTTTTGAACATTATTGGCACAATTTGTATTCATGCGCAAGATAATCCGTAAGGTACCCAAGTAGTTAACTACAATTTGGAAGGAGAAAAAACATTTGTGGGGAAGGTAAGTACTGCACTCAAGCTAAGCCTGGTTTACACCGGAACTAATGGAAGGGAATACGAACGAACGAACGAGCACATGTTTCCCACCATTCGCTCTTATTCATTTCAGCAGTTTTAGGGATATTTTATCCATGTACTGAACGTAATGTTTTCAGTTTGTAAATAACCTTTGTATATTTTTTCTCGTGTGTAAAATTGGCAGCAGAACCAGTGTTGAGCTGATAATACAGACATTTTTTATTATCGTTCCAACTTCTTGAGACGTAAAGTTGATTGGCTCCCATTCATGTCATGGTTCCCTTTTAATTCGATTTTTGTCTGAAACAGGAAAGCTGTTCCGCTGGTGATAGCTTAAGTCCATCGTAAATTTCCTTCCACGTAACATGCTTTTTAGTAACAAGTTTATGCTCGAGTTTGTAGGATCCTACAAGCTCTCGTGACTAAGCAATTTTTCAATTTAAATTATAATACTTTCATCAGATATCTCCGTTACGCAGTGCTACAACCTACGATCAAGAGACAAGAATCATGTTTGTAAATAGTTCACAGAAAGTGAAAGTCGACGCAAGTATCAGTGAACATGTAATGTTTCTGTTGACAGTGGAACAAATACGTAACACTGCCGAACACGGACGAATGGCGATTTTCCACATTAGCAGTAAGCTTATGTATGCATCAACTCAAGCGAATGCTTGGTTCGCTGATGTCCGCTCTAGTTTAATTCAGACTCTACTGGCTAGAACGGAGTTGCGTAAGCTATCGGCAGAACATTTTTTCTTTTAATAAGCAATCACAAGGGGACCGGAGTGATTTTCTTGGCTGAAGCTGAGTATACAGGAATTGGGCATTCTAGAAAGGGTTGAAAGAAGGTTGTCATATTGTGTTCTTTAGCACTGGCACAGAGTAGATAAATGCATAGAGACGAAATGGCGTAGCGGTTCTTTTGATGTGGGCGTAAACATTCTNACAAGAATCATGTTTGTAAATAGTTCACAGAAAGTGAAAGTCGACGCAAGTATCAGTGAACATGTAATGTTTCTGTCGACAGTGGAACAAATACGTAACACTGCCGAACACGGACGAATGGCGATTTTCCACATTAGCAGTAAGCTTATGTATGCATCAACTCAAGCGAACGCTTGATTCGCTGATGTCCGCTCTAGTTTAATTCAGACTCTACTGGCTAGAACGGAGTTGCGTAAGCTATCGGCAGAACATTTTCCTTTTAATAAGCAATCACAGTGGGACCGGAGTGATTTTCTTGGCTGAAGCTGAGTCTACAGGAATTGGGCATTCTAGAAAGGGTTGAAAGAGGGTTGTCATATTGTGTTCTTTAGCACTGGCACAGAGTAGATAAATGAATAGAGACGAAATGGCGTGGCGGTTCTTTTGATGTGGGCGTAAACATTCTCATTCTCTGATTGGCTGCCCGAGTCTCTGGGAACGGACCCTGCTTCTGCGAAAGTTTTCCTATTGTATGGGCTACCGGCGCGGATTGCCAAAAGGGCGCACGGCGTTTCAACATCTTGCTGGCCAGTGANCTCATTCTCTGATTGGCTGCCCGAGTCTCTGGGAACGGACCCTGCTTCTGCGAAAGTTTTCCTATTGAATGGGCTACCGGCGCGGATTGCCAAAAGGGCGCGCGGCGTTTCAACATCTTGCTGGCCAGTGACGCCATTTTGCTGGCGTGTGCGGCTGGAGTTCGCGGCATAAGCGACTATTTCATCTCTGTATTATTAAGTACTCTGTGGCACTCGCGTGTGTGGCTGCTGATTAAAGGGAAAAGGCAGAGTTTAAAACATGATCTACGTTACGATGTCATCTGCATTGCTAGCAGCTTAGAAAAGTTAATATACATTCACTTTTATTAATTTTCTTCTTTGTCGATGATAAACATAATTTAGAAACGTGNCCAGTGACGCCATTTTGCTGGCGTGTGCGGCTGGAGTTCGCGGCATAAGCGACTATTTCATCTCTGTATTATTAAGTACTCTGTGGCACTCGCGTGTGTGGCTGCTGATTAAAGGGAAAATGCAGAGTTTAAAACATGATCTACATTACGATGTCATCTGCATTGCTAGCAGCTTAGAAAAGTTAATATACATACACTTTTATTACTTTTCTTCTTTGTCGATGATAAACATAATTTAGAAACGTGGAAAACTGAAACAATATCAAACAAGATCTCCTGTAAATAAATTATATGTTATATGGATATGGTACTTATTAAAAATATGTGTTAATGAAACAAATTTTTCCCCATAGGTAAACGTTTCTTGAAAACATCCAAAACATTTCATACGTCTTTTATTTAAAAGGAAAGTCGCTGGCCGCATCCCGCCCCAACACTCAACTCAGGGAAAATTTATATGCTTCCTAATACGTGCTGCACACAGTTACGTGCTATAGTTATTACATTTCATCCCAAACCATCACGAAACTGTGATCACTGCTTCGTTTCTAGTTTCCAAAATCAAATGTAAGACATGCCTGGGGTACTGAATGGAGGGGTGGGGAGGAAGAGAAAATCTCCCCCTTCCCTGAAAGAAACTCTTAGATGGAACGCCCTCTACGACCTTACCATTGCTATTAGATGGGCTCTGTACGAGAAACGCCGACTGCGATCGATCGATAAACTCGACGACGATCTACACAACGTTCATGAATAACTTAGGTCACGGCTGCAGGCAGCCTCGCACCTGAGACAGGTAGGATCAACAGGGAGACTAGCGCTAACCCCAGCCGGTTGTCTTACACTGTAAAAAACTTTTGTGAATGGAACTGATGTATTTTTGTCTCAATAAAGTTTTCGTATTAGTAGTAACACTCACAAATTCACAAGAATATTTCTGTCAACCTATCACGATTTAATATTTGCAAGACGAGCAGTTGTATCGCTACAGAAAATTGCTTTTTTTAATACTGACATCCAGGCTACTGCTTATGACGACATTAAAAACACAACCACTGCTTTCTGCAAAGCATACGCAAATCTCACTAGTGAGAGTACCCAACAGACGGAGAGTCGCCCGTAACCTGCAACGATAGAACGAAGTCTATTTTGACGTGGTTTAGAAATACTGGGTTGCCCGAGTTTCAACTTTCCGAAAGACATTTTGTTTACTGCAAGGCCGAGTAGGTCTTATTGGGGATTGATATAATACAATAATGTAAATTTGTAATACATATCACATTCTTTTTTTTTTGTAAAAATTTATGAGTAAACTTTACTGTAGGATTTAACTCAAAAACTTTAATAAAATTACAGAAAAATTTTACCGAGTACATGAAAGGTAAGATGAGGAGTGGATGAGGTGACAAGTAGCAGACTGAATGAAAAATGGAGAAGGAATAGGGATTACGTCGATAAGGTTCCCGCAACGTGGCCAAGGATCGAACACGGTTAGAAGAACAGAAACTTAACCACTGAACCGTGGATCACAATGCTCGAAAACTAGAGTCAGAAACTGCGTTTACATAGCTTGTTTTATTTCTCTCATTTCAAGTGAAAAATGACAATGCAATGACGTGTCCGTGTACACTGATGTGCCAGAAAAACTGTTGCCGACAAACTCAGGCGAAATGTGAAGCAATACCCTTTTGCACGTCCAGTGTTTCGTCCGCTAGCTACATACATAAAGAGACATATCTACGAAAGCTCGTCGAGAAGCTTACACCGTGAATACCGTGTGCCTTAATTATTTAAGCGGCGTCTTGCCGCGAGCTATAAGCATGTGTTCATGAGACGAGTCGTAGCATTTCGGCGATACAGTCAAGGTTTGGATTTTCTCGTTCGTTCGTTTCGGAGGTGCAACTCGTTAAAAAATATTCAGGTAATTGCAAAGAACATACGGCAGCAATATGACCATCGAAAGAGACCAGCGGCGCTGGCTATCAAGATTTGTTTCAAGCTACCGGAATGCAACACTGCAGCAAACAACAACGTATAATTAAATGCAGGCGTCTCGACAAACACCAACGAGAGCAACACAACCTGCATGCTATGAGCATGATAAAACCTGAGTCACAATTGCCAACTGCCCAAGACTGTGCTGTGCCTCGCCCGCCTGGGCTTGAAACAGCTATTGGACAACTGACAACGAAACGTGTGTAGACTTTGTGCTGACGAGTTCCCAACAGATCTGGGCAGATGTAAAAAAAGCATGCGTATGGATAAAGTCCCGTGAATCGTGAAAGTTAACAAGGTATTGCAATAGTCAATGGCTCTGTTAAAATATGGTGTATGTTAAATTTGTACTCAGTACTCATACTGCGTCCACAAACGTCTGTGATCGATAAACGTCATCCTTAAGGACGAGTGAAATCCATTCCTGTCCTGTGTTGGTACCAACAAGTTTGGCCTCATCCAACATAACATTGCACCACCACACACGTTCAGAGTCGCTGCAATTTGACTTGGACCCCTCGTTCACCTGATTAAATACGGCTGATTAATATATGTGACTCCCTCCAACGCGTTGGTGAAAATTGAGATACACCATTTCATAATATTAAACAAACGTAGACCGTTCTTCACGAGGAATAGTGCTCACTATCTACAGACTTCAGAAGACACGCGGCGTGCATGCCTTATGTATCTACAGTTCCACGATACACAGATAAACATATGAGGGTTATTCGGAAAGTAAGGTCCGAATCGCCGTAGCTAATCGAATGTCGCGCGAACATTGTAACGCGCATGCGCACCGACTCTCAGCATGCCTTGCTCGTCAAACGATGCCATTTGCATTGGTATTGTTGCTGTGTGCTCTTTATAGTGTCAGTTCATGTTTAAAACAATTGATAAACCCGCCGACTGTGAAATACGGTCAGTGATTCGGTTTTTGACAGTAAGGAACGTTTCAGAAAACGGAAGTTCAACGATAGATAAGTCAAGTGTATGGCCCCAAATGCGATGAGTGACAGCAAAGTGTGTAAGTGGGTGAGAGCCATCAAGGACGGGCGGGAAAATGTCCATGATGAACCGCGATCAGGCCGACCATCAGTGATCACAGAAGATTTGGTCAAAGCCGAGGACGAAAAGATTTTGTGAAGGCCAGCGATTCAAAATTTAAACTTTAGCATTGGAATTTCCGAATGTGGATAGAACAACTTTGCACAAAATTGTCTCTGAAAATTTGCAATTTCACAAATTGTGCGCACGTTGGGTTCCCAGGCTGCTTACTGAGGAACACCAAATGAAAAGAATGGCTTGTGCTCTTGATGTTTTGGACCGATATAATAACGAAGGTGATCAATTGGGTTTCTCACATGACCCCAGAGTCTAAACGTCAGTCAATGGAATGGTGTCACCTGACATCATCAGTCAAAGTCAAGGCCAAACAGACAATCTCAACAAGCAAGGGTATGGCAACCGTGTTTTGGGATAGACATGGAGTCGTGTTAGTCGAGTTTATGCAGTAAGGGACAACAATGAATGCAGCCGCTTACTGCGCTACCCTGACTTAACTTCGACGTGCAATACGAAATAAGCGACGTGGCCTTCTGACGTCTAGAGTTTTGTTGCTGCATGACAATGCCAGACCCCATTCTGCCATTCACACCAAAAATATGATCAGATCTTTTGAATGAGAACAGATTGACCATCCAACATACAGTCCAGACTTGGTGCCGAGCGATTTTTACTTGTTCCGTTATTTTTAGGTATTTTTGCCAATTGGTATCACTTAATAGATGAAGGGTGTCGAAAAATAAGCCTTACATTCGCCGGAAAAGGATAGGTTAATGATAATAACAACTGAGAATGGTAATAGAGGTCCAAGGCCGAGCAGGCGCCAGCCGGTAGGAGAGGTG
>NQII01000577.1:709622-732810 GCA_002778355.1 Clitarchus hookeri
GGGGCACTCCCTCGTATATGAGTGGTCCTTCCCCCCCTAAAATGCGCTGCTAGCTATCACTCGCCCTCGCGGGTCCCAGGTTGTTGCTGTCACCTACGCCCTCAGATCCTCGAGGGGAGGAAATGCACGTCCCATTGGTTGACAGCCAGACTAACACAAATTAACACAACAAAACATATCACTCAGATCACACAATATAGAAAAATACCGGGCACGGCAATCCACCCACCATCCTACCAATTGAACATAAACAAAGAAAACAAGGAAATGTAAGAAGACCACTGTAATCACGAGACATGGGTACCCTGTTTGGTTGAGTGGCAGAAGCGTCGCCAGCACATAAGATAGCCGAAGAGAGTGCGGGTAGGCACAGACCGCAGAAGAGCCTCACTAACACCAAGCACCATAAGAGAAGTGACTGAGGAAACCACACCCCCTTCCACGAGACAGTGATCGGGAGTACGGTCACCCCAGCCACCCCAAACTATCCATCACGGACTTTATCAAGTCCTGGTTCTTCTCGTAGCGGTCACGCTTTTTGTCAAAAGCCCACTTTTACCCTAGACACTGGACCGCCTGACCGTCCAGAATATAGGCGGATTCCTGACCAGGTTTGAAGACCACCAAGTCAGGTTTTCGCAGTCCATTGGCAGTCGTATATCTTGGTTCACGACGTACTTGGAACCCCTACTCAACAAGGAGGTCTGCTACCACGCCCACGAGGTGGTCGTGCCGAGGTAGGCAAGCGTTTCGCCACAGATGACGACGTGAAAGAAGCCGTTACAGACTGGTTATCCTCACAGGCGGCAGACGTCTATGACTTAGGCATACAGAAGCTTGTAGAACGTTATGACAAATGTTAAAACAAATATGAAAAATATGTAGAATAATAGAGAAACATGTAAGGAATTAAATAAAAACAGTTTTTTGAAAGGCATTAAACAGTTATTCCAGTTTTTTTTTAGTTCTTAGCTGCCTGCATCTTTTGGCCGCTTTTAAGCGCTCATGACTTTAGGGAAAATATCGAGAAAATTTCGGTTGGGTAAAACATAATTTACAATATTTTTTCCCTCGAAATTAGTAAGTTACGAGAATTAAGGCAAATGATGCCACATATTTTTTCCGCCATAGGCTACTGGAATAAGGAACTTGGCCATCATATAAGTAACATTCACGAATAATTTTTTTTATGTACAAAGAGTAGTAGTGTACAATATTCAAATGGCGTGAATAAGTAGTTCGAAATTGCTAGGTATACTATGGAGGCGAAATTTATTTTCTTTTAATATCAAATGGAGAAAACACTATTTTTCCTGAATTTGCATCGCCTGCTCTCCAGACAAAATAGTACTAACCGCTTATAGTGTGTTATTCCAGAATCCCTGCTAAGTATCTGCATTTTTAAAATAAAGGCAGATTTGATCCGTTAAAGGAATTTTGGCGGATACTCAAGTCTGTGTTTACGCTTAAACAAATACAGTCAAAAAATACATTTTCTTCTTTCAAACGTTGATTTTAGAAGTGTTCAATTAACCGCGGACTTGCTACAGAAACTACAGAAAACTGGAAATAAATAAAAGAATTAGCTCATAAATACGTAGCCCAGAACATCAGCACCGCCAAGTGTTGGGCGCTGATAAATTCTTAGGCCTCACGTTCGTGTGGCGATAAAGCCTATTGGGTAATAATTAATGCCCGATTTTCGGCGGTACCTACAACTTTTGTGTTTCTGTGCATAACTGTTTCCACCATACAAGTTTTTGGCATACTAGGACGTCTTAATAAATAGAAAAACTTACATTTTCTTAGATTAATTACTGAAAATGCATCTTGACTCCAAGCCAACTTTTCCATTCGGTGATTTGGTGGTGAAGTGGCCAATCACAGCGGCCTCGTACACACGTTCACTGCAGTTAGAAATCTCGCTTACAAATACAGTATCTCCATGTGCTACAAGAGTCTCTTCGGCAGCGAACCTCTATGCCGAACACTCGCACACCGCGACCATGTTCCTCCTAGCAGTAAACAAAATAATTCGGCGTTTGATTCGGAAGCATCAAAATTGTAGAAAGTGGTGTGAGTTACGCTCAGGCATGACGACGTATTTCCACTATCCACCCGAGCCGGTGCAGGAGGAGCTGAAGAGGATCGCCGACGCGCTAGTGGCGCCGGGCAAGGGCATCCTCGCCGCTGACGAGTCGGTGCCGACGATGGGCAAGCGGCTGGCCGACGCCGGCGTCGAGAACACGGAGGAGAACCGTAGGCGCTACCGCGAGCTGCTCTTCACCACCAACAGCACGCTCAGCACCAGCATCTCCGGCGTCATCATGTACCACGAGTCGTTGTACCAGCAGACGGGGGACGGCGTGCCCTTCCCGAAGCTGCTGACGTCACGCGGCATCATCCCGGGTATCAAGGTGGACCTCGGCACGGTGCCGCTCTTCTGCTCCGAGGACGAGACGACGACGCAGGGGCTGGACGACCTGGCGCTGCGCTGCGCGCGCTACAAGAACGACGGCTGTCACTTCGCCAAGTGGCGTTGCGTGCTGCGCATCAAGAGAAACACGCCGTCGCCGCTCGCCATCGCCGAGAACGCCAACGTGCTGGCGCGCTACGCGTCCATCTGCCAGGCGTCGCGCATCGTGCCCATCATAGAGCCGGAGATCCTGACGGACGGCGCCCACGACATCGACCGCTGCCAGAAGGTGTCGGAGACGGTGCTGGCGGCCGTCGTTAAGGCACTGCGTGACCACCACGTCTTCTTAGAGGGAGCCCTCTTCAAAGTGAGCAGAGGTCTTCGGTGTCCGCGCACCGTTCATGCACCCAGAGGGACAGGTCAATGATGGTTTGCACCTCATTTCACCAACACCTAGTCACCTCAATGACCACTTTTGCTATAGTCGGTATCTCCGACGTATTTAGTTCATTGGCATTAAATTTGATGCGTTAATATGACAAACTAAAACTATTTTCAGAGCTCACTCTAATTTTGAGGGCCCCGTTGTGTTTAGACATTCTGTACAAAACGTTTGATATATCCTTCAGATATCTTCCGTGTTTATATTATTTTGTTCGCTCTTGGATAAGTCCTGATTAAAAACATTAATTTTATTACTATTCTATCCTCAAAACCACTGCCAGAGGAATCTCATCAGTAATGATTTCAATCACATTAAGAGTCCTTAGCTGACGAAGGCATTTACTTTGGAGCGTTATTTCTCATTTTCGTTTGTTGTAACATTTATTACTGAATCTAGGGGAAATGTTTAAAATCATCAATAAACTTTTTCTCGCTCGTATGTCGATGAGGCCGGGCCAGTGTCGGTTCGTGCTCGAAGTCGAAAATTCACATTATGAGCACAGAGTCGGTTCATCACGAGGTTCGGAGCCCGGTATAAGAGTTTAAGTTCCAGTGTCTTTGTCCTTTTTGTACATAACGGTGCGCGCGAGATATCCTGATTGTATGGTGATAACCGATTCGATGCTAGCAAGTTTCGGCCGGTGAAGAACTACCTACTATGAATGTTATACGTTTGTAGACTATACCTTGTACACTTAAATCACTCACTTTAATGCAAACATTGGTTTTAGTTTGGTACATTAAAGAATGCTGTCAGCAACTTGGGAAATAGGTATGTATACCTAGCTTCAGGTAGGTAGGTTGAACTTAACGTCTCGTCGACAGCGAGGTTATTAGAGATGGAGAAGATTGCTCAGACAAGCAGGAACGGGGAATAAATCAGCCATGGCCTGTAGGAAGGAGCCAACCCGGCATTCAAATTGAGTGATTTAAAAAATAAAAAATATATGGAAAATCGAGAATCAGGATGTGCGGATAGGGAATCGAACCCAGATCCTCCCGAATGCAATTCCAGCATATGTCACGACTGCGCCACCTCACTTTGTATATAACTGTAAGTGTAGGCATGTTCTTAAGAGTGAAATTATAGTACATTCTTGGTTACTTACAATGTTCTACTTTCAGGCCATTCCTCCATTGCATGCAAACAAAGCTTAACTAAGTTTAAAAAAACTAGACTAAGGAGGCAACGCACACCTACTTTCTCTCTGTGTTGTTATTCATATTAATTATAAATAACATATTGTAATTTATATATAAAATTTAAGTAAAAGTTCAATTTTACCAAAGTAATATACGCAAGCATAAAATGCTCGAGATACATCGCATATCTATTTGGGAAACAACCAAACACGTCATAAACGGATGACTTTTCAATGGTTTGATTTGTAAAGTGTGAAGATAGTACGAACAGACTGCGTCACTGCTGTTCACGGTTAATTAAGCACTTTTGAAATCAACCTTTAAACATTTTACTGCCCCTAAACGTATGCACCTAGTAAAGTTGGTAACGACGAAGAGAAAGTAGTTCCATGCTTTAAAGTTGAATTAAAAAGTAATAGGTAAACATCTGTGAATACTTAAATAGTTTATTTTACTTTGTCTTTTTACTGCATACAGGTGCAAGGATGAGCAAATTCGTAAAATATTTGTTTTTCTGTTAATTTGCACAGTTGTACTTGGCCGAAGCATGAACACAGTGATGGGGCCCATGACAATGTTAGCCCTTTAACATATTATCCCGAGTATCTCGTCCACGTCTGACATGTTGCAGAATAGTTATACTAGTTGTCGGTGGTGCAAGGTCAAAAGCTAAACCACCAATACGGACATCGCCTTTTCCTGTGTAATGTAGTTGGTTCCTGCTGACACACGCAACTATTTTATAGTTGGTTGCTTTTCGTGCAATGGGTCTGCTGAAACAATTTTCATAGGTTCCCAATTTACAGTCGTTATAAGAAATTTGTGCGTACTTATAACACCTTAAATTTGCTCTTCTGCAACCCCTGAAATGAAAAATGAATGTGTACGTTAATCATTATCTCTACGTGCATATAATTTTAACGGACACACTGACTGGCATGCGCCCNACACTGACTGGCATGCGCTCAGTAAAGTTGGTAACGATGGAGGGAAAGTAGTTTCATGTCATAACTTTGAATTTAAAGTGTTAGGTAAACGTTTGTGAATACTGGAATAATTTTTTTGGCGTTCTGTTTTATTTTAATGTGCATAAGTGTAAGAATAAGCAAAATCGCATAATATTTACTTTTCTAATAATTCCACAGTCTCGCTTGGCCGACGTACTAATATAGTGATGAGGCCCATGGAAACGGCGCCGCGGTGGCTGAGCGGTTAGCTGGCTCGCCTCCCACCAAGGCGAACCGAGTTCAATCCCCGGCCAGATCACTCCCGGATTTTCGCACGTGGGAATCGTACCGGACGATGCCGCAGGTCGGCGGGTTTTCTCGGGGATTTCCCGTTTCCCCCGCATTTTCATTCCGGTGCTATTTCATACTCACCTCAATCACACTCATCGGCTCTCAAGACATCGCTGTTAAGTGCCGCCCAAATCTCTTCACTCACTCATTCATCCGTGGCAAAAATAACTTTAAATGGCGTAGGGATGCACGGGGTGTATATAAGTATAGGCTGTTCACGGTAAAGTGAGCACTTTTGAAGCCTTGGTTACTTTTTCCTTTCGGCCATTTTTTAATCCTTTAAACATCTTTTTAACCCGTTCAGTCACCGTGTCCACGATGGTGGACATGTTGTACATGAAGGATATTTATGGCCAGTATTTTACACAGCGAGGAATTAGCACCCAATGCCTTGAAAGTTCTCCCGACGGGATATCTGAAAGGCGAACCTCAACACGTCTCTCGTTCATGAACAGCTGACGGTAACGTCTTTGAGCGCGCAGCACGTTGCTCACTGGTTGCAGAAAGTACACTAGACACAAGTACAGCGCACATAAAAAAAATTCACTATTGCAACACGTCGGCTTACAAATTAACTCGTGACCGAACGGGTTAAATAAACATTGCCATGTAAGTAATAAACGCAGTGTGTATATTCCACCTAACTCGGAAGTTAACGTCTCAGTCTACAACAAAATATTTTTATTGACTATTATTCGGAAAGAGAGGGTTTTCGAAAGTGTTCAGTTTACCGTGAACAGCCTATAGGCAGCTGTTAGGCAGGGCTTTGAGTTGATCGTGGAGAGCTATAAGGTGGTGGTGTCGACGACAGGTGAGCATGGTGACGGCGGGGCAGGCGCACCCGACGAAGGCGTCGCCGGAGGAGGTGGCCCGGGCGACGGTGACGGCTCTGCGGCTCACGGTGCCGTCGATCCTGGCGGGCATCGCCTTCCTGTCCGGCGGCCAGACCGAGGAGGAGGCCACCGTCAACCTGAACGCCATCAACAGGTTCGCGGGCACCTCGCCCTGGCCGCTCACCTTCAGCTACGGCCGCGCGCTGCAGGCGTCCGTGCTGCTTGCGTGGGCCGGCCGCGACGAGAACCGCCTCCAGGCGCAGATGGAGCTGATCACGCGCGCCGCCGCCAACAGCCAGGCGTCCCGGGGCGTGTACACGCCGGGGGTGGCGCGGGGCACGGCCGCCGCCGACTCGCTGTACGTTAGAGACCACAAGTACTGACGCTGCTCGTGCCCGCGCCTAGCTCCTCGCTCCGATCAACAACTTGCTCTTTCAATCTACACTCGTGTCCTCACTTACTATGCTGCAAGTACTCACCCACTACTATACGTAAATATACCACAGACCAACACTTTCGAAATGCACATATTAAGATTAAAAGAGATACCATACATACTCGGAACCTTAGATTTATCTGCACATTTAGTAGCAAGTTGATTAAATATAAAAATGAAAATGAAATATTATAATGACATATTGAAGTTGTGTTTTATTTGTGGGGTTTTCAAAAATTATAATTACTGTATTTTGTTCGATTTTTTTTAAATTCTCACTACTGTGTGTTTTGGTTTATTTGTTATGAATACTTTGTCCTTTTGAAACTTGAATTGGCAAAATGGCTAGAGTAGCATGCCCATTTTCCTGAGTTATGACTTTCGAATTTTTATATTATTGCTTGCCGGCCTACGACATATTTAAAAGTAAATTAATACACTGGTGCACTTGGAGCATTAATACTTGAAGACACTTCCAATTTTTGCTTTATTAACTTCGTTTGCAAACGACGCCACACAAACAAATTTTGGTCCTAATTGTTATCGTAACTTGACGAATTGAAACACCGCCTACTTGACCTACTCTTCCGAGCAATGCGTAATTTTAAGGGCCAGTGAGGGTTGCTGCATGTGAAACGGCTTTAAGACGCTGCTACCAACATCGTAAATGATGCCGTTATATTTCAGAAATTATTTATCAAAGTTAATGATGGAGATTTATTACCGACATCCCGAGGTCATAAATACTAACTAACAATTTTAAAGGTCAATGCTTCCTTTATATTATTTAATAATCGTACAGCAGTGAAAATTGCTTAAAAATTTCAAAGTAAGTCATAACAAATAGCTGAATTTTAAGGTTGTGCTTATGATAAGCATGGACTAGCTAGTCACCTTCCTAAACTATTTTTATAACTATAAGAGATTACTTTGAACAGTGGTGATACTTTAACTACTAGTCATATTTTGCCATCTATTGGTAGCCCTTTCATTTATGAAACGTGTTTACATTATCGTCGATTCCAAAATTTACACTTATTTTGTATCGTTTACAATGAAGGCAAAAGTAGGAGTAACACTTTTAGGAAAATGTGGGCCAAATTATCTCCACACTGGTCAGAGAAGCCCCGCTCTACCGCGCTGTTTATTAACTNACTTTTAGGAAAATGTGGGCCAAATTATCTCCACACTGGTCAGAGAAGCCCCGCTCTACCGCGCTGTTTATTAACTGCTCTGCTTTATGTGAGGAAGCCAATAGGAGGACGACCTACGTAATATATCCAAATACACACCTAAAATGGGCACACATTTTCATTTCTTGCCCGAGGTTTGAAATCATGACCTCTTGTACTGTTCTTACAAAAGTTAGCTTCTTAAATTTTAATTTACGAAAAAAATAAGTAAGTTAAAATTGCGAAAATCTGGGAGATAAGGGCGTATTAGGGCACAATACATTCAAAATAAATGTACTGCAGTTTACAAGTGACCGAATAAACCAACGTGATAAAACCATGGAACAAGAAATCCTAAGCAAAGATCTCTTTGATTCCTTAAACCAAAATATTATATAAAGTAAAACATTCCTACACGCACACACTGATGCCAAAAACGTGTGGGTTCTTGATTCAGCGGACAAATGTTGGTGAATTGTGATCTATAGCAAAGGCAGTAACCATCATTGTTCCAATATAGGAGTTCTTTATCCCCAATATCGCTATAAAATCAAACGTGGTCTGGATTACAAGACAGAACACTGCCTACGTAAATACGTAAACCTATTTTAAAAATAAAATTACGAATATGAAGGAAAATTAAATGTATACAAATGTCCTTGTTATAGGCTGACGTGATTTTTACATTTATAATGGTACAGGATGAGCTAATGTTGCNAAATGTATACAAATGTCCTTGTTATAGGCTGACGTGATTTTTACATTTATAATGGTACAGGATGAGCTAATGTTGCGGGATATGCGTAGAAAAATAAAATCAGTCAACATATTTAGTCTACTTCCCTGATAGGAGAATGAGTGGAATTCACTATCACTGACATGCTGAGATTGAACTCAATGTTAATAAGTACAAATCGCTTGTAAACATCCAAAATGAGTCACTGGTATAGCCGCAAATTTTCATTGCATTCTGTGCTACTGTTTTTACACATGTCTGGTTTCACTGTCATCGATCCAAATTCTGCAGAACAGGTTGTTGCTCAAATACTTCAAATTACTTTCTACTGAAGACAGAAAACCCTTTAGCTATAAGCTTTAAAAATTGTGACTATGTAGCAGAGTATTAAATTTTTGGTCATTCCTAAACTGTCCAGCACGGAACTAATGAAGCATTGACGTAGTGTTATGTAATTTCGGCAGTAACCAGTCATGAGGCCTAGGAGACGGGACAACATCTTAAGAGTGACGTCAACTATGAACAAATAGTAATGGTCCCACGATAGGCTGCTGGAGTATGGCTAGTACCATGACTTTATTGACGTGTCGTGTACAATTTCGCGTACATAGGTGGCGAGGGGTTAGCTAGACTGAGGTCCGTGAACCTATTTGGACTCATCTCGAGGGGCACGCAATATTTTTTATTACTAAGTACTTAGGAGTATGGGTAATTAAAGTTCAGACAATTATATCTAGAGAGAAACTGGGCTCGATTACCTTTTCAGTTATCCTCACCATTTGCGTAATTTAGGTTTAATGTTTCGGCAACCAGAAAATTTCAAGAGCTTGGTTATTTCTGGTATAATCTTAGAATAGATATACAGAACGGTATACCGCAAACCACAACTTTATAGAAATAAACTTTTTAAACTTTAAACCGCGCACTGCTGCATGGAAAACAAATGAGATATGTTGCTGTGAAAGAATAAATAAAGCATATTGCATTCATACTTTTCATTTTAACAGAAATGAAGTTTTTAAGCCAAACAAAGCTATTTAGGAGAATGTTTTGCAAGTCCTGCACTTCTACACATCCGAAATTGTCACGCTGAGTTAAGTACGTGATTTAAAGTGTTAGAATGCTACAGCAGCATCTTTTAAGTAAGACTCTGGCAATGTTATACATTACCACAGAATATGCAAGTATACAGAAGTGAAATGGCGTGGCGGTTCTATTGATGTGTGCGTACCGGTTATTTGATTGGCTGCGCGGGGCTCTGGAACTGGTCTTGTTTCTGACTGGCTACTGCATGCTGCGAAAGATTACCTATTGCCTGGGTTACCACATGACAAGGAAGTTAGATTACCAGGCGCTGATTGGCGAAAGGCATCCCAACATGTTGCTGGCCAGTGGCGCCATTTTGCTGGCATGTGCGACTGAAGCTCGCGGTATAAGTGTCTGTTTCGCCTCTGTATTCTTAACCCTTTNAAAGCTCGCGGTATAAGTGTCTGTTTCGCCTCTGTATTCTTAACCCTTTCAGTCATGCATTAATGTATGGTTTCAAGTGTTGAAATCATGTAATAATTTGTTTCGGCGCTGTAATCACCCTAACTTAACACTTGCTTCACTCACGCAACCAATTAAACATGTGCTTTGCGCTTCAGAGACATTAGGAAAACCACTGACAAGAGACCAGAGCTGTAGNCAATTAAACATGTGCTTTGCGCTTCAGAGACATTAGGAAAACCACTGACAAGAGACCAGAGCTGTAGAAATGTCCCCAAATTACATCACGCACTGGGAAGTAACTAACTGCATTGGACCATGATATTTGCTGTGCACAGATCTTGTATTTCCTTCTTCTGCAACACGTACATCGTAGTGGATACCGGGACTCAAAGGAATAACGCTTAGAGTGCTGCCGACGTAATATTACGTCACATGAATTGAACAGAGTTTTATGAAGTTTGTTGTAACATCATGACATCCGCATTCTTTGAAGACACGGGCCAAGAAATATTACTTNAACAGAGTTTTATGAAGTTTGTTGTAACATCATGACATCCGCATTCTTTGAAGACACGGGCCAAGAAATATTACTTCGCCAGCAGTTTTCATAAGGTTTTCTGCAACTTAATATACCATCAGAAACACTCAAAGTTTAAATTACCCTAATTAACAGGATGAGTTGATTATTCTAAGAAGGAACAAACATTTTATTTGGACACTTTCAACTCGGTATTATAATGGTAGACAGNGGATGAGTTGATTATTCTAAGAAGGAACAAACATTTGATTTGGACACTTTCAACTCGGTATTATAATGGTAGACAACCTGCCAGTGTTAAAAGTTGTACAAATAGTAAGGGTGTCCTGTGTTGTGTGAACCATAGAATAATTGTAAATGNCAACCTGCCAGTGTTAAAAGTTGTACAAATAGTAAGGGTGTCCTGTGTTGTGTGAACCATAGAATAATTGTAAATGGGAATACAGAGACCAATAGAATTGATAGTCACGCAGTCGTTAATATAGGTGACTCACTTCTAGTTTGTCTTAATTGTCAGTAAATCTGTACCGCATTCAAAGTGTTGCGTACTCTGCTGTAGGGTCTCAGGGAGAGGTGAGACCAGAACGCCAGGGTAACTGTTGAAAGAGGAAGAACAACAGCAATTATGGGGAATTAAGTACTGTTAGCTATCTGCGCAAGTNCGCCAGGGTAACTGTTGAAAGAGGAAGAACAACAGCAATTATGGGGAATTAAGTACTGTTAGCTATCTGCGCAAGTGTGTGTACACCTTTTGACATGAATTTAAGCAACTTTACATACACCAGCTCACTGAGGCATCAGCACGANGCGCAAGTGTGTGTACACCTTTTGACATGAATTTAAGCAACTTTACATACACCAGCTCACTGAGGCATCAGCACGACCACAACTTATGGATGGTCATTACGACACATGACGCCCGAAGCCGAGCACTTTATCTTATCCTGGAGGAGGAAGGGGCATGTGCGAGATGAGGGAAGGGAGACCTTGAGTAGTGGCATATTTTTCGAATGCACACTTGGCTTGGTCGAGTATTATAAGATCAACGAAAAAGAATGGTACAATTTCATTACTTCATAGCAACGAAACTATTTAACGGAGTTAGCTGATTCTTGCATCAAATTGTAGTGGAAGGACGAAAGTGTTTTTTCGGGAGGCGGTAGTATTCGACAGTAGCACACCGACCCTGAGATTGTGGCAGGGGCGAGCACGCCATCGGGTATCTGCGCAGACCCCTCCAGTGAGATGGCGACCGTGCAGCAGAAAGCACAGTGTGTTGTGTGGTTCGCGGAGTTCAAGTCTGTAGTGACTGTGCAACGTAATTTTAGACGGCAATATCAGGGACAATGTGTACCAGAACGGAGAGCTATTTGTCGTTAGGTTAAATGTTTCCGCGATACCAGAACCGTACAGTAAAACAATCACCAGGACGGCCAAGAACGTCCGAATAAACGGTGGAACAGCCTAGGCTATCTTGTGTGTGCAGCCATAAAAAGTCAACTGCATACCGCAGTTTGGAGTTTGGCATTCCGAAGACTACCGTGCAAAATGTTCTTCGTAAACGTTTGAGATTGCTTGCCTACAAGATTCAATTGAGGCAGCCGGAAGATCGGCCCAAACGTTTTGCATTCGCTTCTTTAATGTTAAACGAAATGGTCACGGAAAGAAGACTCGATCTTACCTCTCTAGACTTTTTTTTGCGATTTGTCAAGCACATTGTCTACGCTGTGAAGAATCTATATTTGGAGCATTTGCGTCAGCGAATCACTTCTGTCATTGGGACAATTACGCCGACAATGCTCCGAAATACTGTACGTGGATGGAGGTCGAATATTGACTGGACATATGCAGACCTACAAATAGAGCAAACATAGAAACATTTTAAGGTATGCAAAACTTTGATTCAACCTGTACATATTGGGGCAAGAACCAACCAAATAGGTTTAACATTTTCGAATCTGTGATTTTTTTTTTAAATTGTACCATTCTTTTTTGATGGACCTGTATAGTGAAATCCAAATGAGAAACTGGTGCGCACGAGTTCAAAACTCGTCGGAGGAGTTGAGGGGGGGGGGTTAATTGCCTCTGCATGAAGTTATTCAGTTAAGTAGTGACAGCGACCAAGAGCGGTTGGGCGAGAGCTGCTCCGCGTAAGTGTATTACCTGTCGAAAAAAAAACGTAAGTTGCGCAGCGCGGCATTAAACAGCACGAGAGCGATTTTATCAGTTCGGTATATGTAGCGCCAGAAGTGTCATGTGGTTTTCCTCCCTCCAGCGGCAGGCGTTACTGCCTCCCTCAAAGCTGCGCGAAGATTATTTTGTCATGTGAACTTTGCTACAGGAAGGTACAACAAGGTGGATGTAGACTGACCTGCCGTAGCCGTAGAGGTAGAGCACGAGGCTGGAGGCGAGCACGAGCACGTTGGAGAGGACGTAGAGCGCCAGCGTGACGTGTGTGTTAAGCAGGAAGGGCGAGTATCCGGGCCGCGCTCAGCGCCTCGGTGGCTCCGTACACCTGCACTTGCCACAACACAGCGTCCCCTCACTACCTCTGCACCGGCAACCACTGCTGCGACGACAACCTTCATTTAACTTACTTGTACAAGAAAAGGGGCCGTGGTGGTGTTGTGGTCAGACTACTCGAATCCAACCTAGGCGAACCGGGNTGTAGAGCGCCAGTGTGACGTGTGTGTTGAGCAGGAAGGGCGAGTCCCCGGGCCGCGCTCGCTGCGGCAGCAGGGGCAGCGCCTCGGTGGCTCCGTACACCTGCACCTGCCACAACACAGCGTCCCCTCACTACCTCTGCACCTGCAACCACTGCTGCGACGACAACCTTCATTTAACTTACTTGTACAAGAAAAGGGGCCGTGGTGGGGTTGTGGTCAGACTACTCGAATCCAACCTANCCGGCGGGGTCGCTAGTGCCGCACCACACCGTTGGTCAGCGGGTTTTCTCGTGGACCTCCCGTGTGCCCCGCCCTTGCATTCCAGTGCTGCTCTATACTCACATTACTTCACCCTCGTCGTCTCTCAGGACCTCGATGTGAAGAGCAGCCTATACCTCTCCACTTGTAGAAGAAAATGAATGTGAAATTTCCAACAAGAAAAATACAAAATAATGGAGGAATATACAGATAAATCTCTAGAAGAATAGAAGCTACATGTGGATACAAAATAATCCACAATAATTGGAAGATGTTCCTACTTGTTAATGATATCACACTCTTGTACTGACAATTATAACCGCTACACAAACTTTGATGTTGGGAGGGGAGCCGTTCAANTATCACACTCTTGTACTGACAATTATAACCGCTACACAAACTTTGATGTTGGGAGGGGAGCCGTTCAACTAAAGTGGACGAATGTAAAACCACTAAATAATTTATGTAGTGGGAGCGGATCCACTACACAGCTTGGGTAATCCCAGTTTAAATAGGTGTAAGTTTCAAAGGATTCATCGTAAGGCAACTGACGAGTTGGACGCTTTGCCCTCCACTCTGAGGAAGCTAGATGACATGATGCAGACTTGACAACGTGCAAGGGATGTGATAAATGGAGGAACAATGACGTAGAAAATGAACCAGGGTAAATGAGACAGGAAATAGACGGACTTGGCAATTAGATGTAACACGTCCATTAAATGACGAGAATCCAGACTAAAGGAAGGTTTATTGAAGGGGGTGACGGGGGGATCGAAAATATGTCCCCAGNCATTAAATGACGAGAATCCAGACTAAAGGAAGGTTTATTGAAGGGGGTGACGGGGGGATCGAAAATATGTCCCCAGGCCCCTCTTCCGGCTGCTGCCTAACGGAGGGATGGATAGAGGTAATATAATGTAGAGCCGTTATGTAACGGCTTGGAAAAGTAGAATAGAAATATATAGACTACATTAGAATAATAACCCCCCGGTTGTTGTGAGAGTCAGGCACCTACCGTCCTATTTGGCGCGGTGTGAGTGGGAGGTTCGTCTTTGGCAGGAAAATAAAATATAGTTTATAATCATATAAATCAATAATCAATCAAAGGTCGATGGTATGTAAAGTAATAAAAAGTAAATGTTACGGGACCCAAGAGAGCCAAAGGATGGAAAATCGTAAGATAGATAACACAGTGATTAGCCAAAAGAACTACAAATAGCGCCGCAGTGCCCAGAAAGGGCATAGACGAGGGGAGAAAAGAATGCGTAACTCACTTTCGGCTGACCACACAAAAAAACCTTACTGNGGGGGGGGGGGGGGTGTCGAAAATATGTCTCGAGACCCTCCTCCCAGTTAAATGACAGCACAGACGAAATGTATGTATATTAAAAAGATTAACTGTAGGCTGAAAAAAAGAAAACAAACAAAGCTTTCAAAAGTTATCTTTTAACCATGAACAGCCCATACATGGCAAAGAATTTTGTGTATTTTGGTACAAAAANTAACCATGAACAGCCCATACATGGCAAAGAATTTTGTGTATTTTGGTACAAAAACAAATGTGGATCAATAAACCAAATAATATAAATACATTACTACAGGTTAGTAATGCGCAAGGAAGGAAAAAAAAAACACATAGCATGTACAGAGGAAAAATATATCATCGGTGTGCAACAGAAACAATGTACTAGCGCAGGGAGCCTGCAATTCGCCCCACATCGTCCTGAGATATACAGCATTACGAAGATAAAGATAGTGCTAAAGTAAAACATTAATAAAAGTATGGTGAAACCTGCTTTTAAATGGAGGAAAAGCATTAGATGATGAAATTATGATGAAATATCTTCTCCAGAGAAATGAAATGAATATGCTTCAAACAGTTGATGAAACTACCAAAAACGGACAGGAAAAACACCAAGACACTGCAAATAAATAAAAGAGAAGTCGTAAGTATAAAAGAATGCGCGAGGGAAAGAAAGAGAGAAATGAAAGACAATGTCGCGACAGCAGACGATGCAAAATTTGTGAAGAGAGAGCAGAAATTTGGTACCACTTGGGAATAAAAAATACTTTTCGTCGGCGTTCAGCGAATCACCACAAAACATGAAGACAGACTATTTACTTGCACAAAATAGGAATGAGTGTGACTCACACTGCACATTGACATAATATCCACTGACCACAACGAATCCAAAGAGCAGAGACAGAGTTGCAACTCAGCAATGATAGAAATGAAGGTTACATAACTCTTTTTACGAGTAGGTTCTACGGTACTTTCCAATCTTATAAAACAAATTTTAAATACACTTCCCACTCAGCAATGCTGCGAATCAGACATAGATCATGGCGTGTCACTACACGCGTGTCGCAACTGTTCCACCTGTTTCACACTTAAGCCGATCAGGTCGAGCATACAGAACGGGAGGAATAGAGGGCGGTTNGTCGCAACTGTTCCACCTGTTTCACACTTAAGCCGATCAGGTCGAGCATACAGAACGGGAGGAATAGAGGGCGGTTAGCAAGCAACTTTTCTCCTTTACCATTTTTGATATTTGATCTTAAAGACAGTTCACGAATAAAATGTTTTGTTCGTTATTTTTATCGTCAAGTTTCTGAGGTAAATGCCACACCAAGTGCTATAATATTGTTACTGTACTTTTGTAAAGTCGAAGTTTTACGAAATTAATGATTTTAAAGTGTTAATAATTTAGTTTTATATTTTTACAACACTTGAGGGAGGTGGGAGGGTTTAGTTAAAGCTGTTGATTTCCATCAATAATACATTTTTTAAAAGTTGAGTAACATTAAGTTTATGTTTCAAACATTTCCATTATAAATACGTAATTCTATCCACCGTAGACTATTACATCAACATAAGTTGATAGCCCACGTAACTGTTAGTATAAAATACTTNCATAAGTTGATAGCCCACGTAACTGTTAGTATAAAATACTTGAAACAGTGGACCTGCGGGAACCATCAACGAAATCTGCTCCTTCAGTGCGCGGAAATTTGAGCATGAATTGAATTTTCCAGCGTGGCTCGTGCGGAAAACGTGGACGAGTTGTGACTGGCTGTTCCAGCTCTCAGTTCTGTTTGTTCGGCTTGATTGGCGTGCATACGAACCAGATATAACAACGGCAAACTGCAGCTGCACGTTCGATTATAAAAAATTAGTATGAATTTTGGTCTAAAGGTGATCTGCTTCTTCAAAGCGAAGCGGTAGCACTAGTTTATTGTGAATATTACATACAAAATTAAGATGAAACTCAAGAGTCTTTGGATGGCAAATAACGTAAAAAATTATTGCAACCACAACAAAATATATCGTTTAAAAATAACTATGGAAATAATCTGTTACCTTTCGTAATTTTCGTAAATTTTTATGCGGAAGAATAATATTTTAAAACAAGGGATTATTAATCTCAGTAAAAGTGAACGAAAAAAGAGCATCCTTGTGCTGTTGTACCGAGCCTTTCCGTTTTGGAGTATTTTACAACAGTTTTCGAAGAAACATTTGAACGCCTAGCAGGAAGGCAACACTCATCAGTCTCGAAGTTCTAATAGCCGTTACAAAAACAATACGCAACCCTGACGACTGCCTTTCGTACCCGATATTTCATTCTGCGTTTGATTATCGTATGAAAAATCGTGAATTGAATTTTAAATTACGTTCACTAGTGTGTACAGGAGGATAAGAAGTTTTCATCCCGAGGACCAGTCTAACCAGCGGACAGATCAGAGAAACTGTTCATTAGCCTGCGATTGCCTTACTTTGTAACTGAAAGCAAAAGCTTATTGTTTGACGGGTACGAGGAGGGGTCCTGAGGGGACGGTCGAGCCCTTACATGTAAACACATTCAAAAATAAATTGTACACTTTGCGTGTAATTCTTAGGGTGAACGATTTTTGTATCCAAACTCGTTAATGTCTTGCCTAAATCGTAAAGCATATCAATAGTGGAATTTACATTTATGATTTTTTTCATAATTTTCCTGTTATGCAGCCATTCTTCGTTTTCGTGACATTATTTAAATATCACAGGCATTACTGTAAATGTACGAATATAGAAAATTTCAAATTTACTAATTGTTTAATACTTTTGTATCTAATTTTCACTGTGTGTTATTTCCCGCTTGCAAAAAGGCAGGAACTTATTAATTACATATAAATATGTATGTACTTGACTTTTTTAAAAACAAGCAGATAACACTATTAAAATTACCTACAAAAATATTAAACTGCTCGAAGCTATGTCCTGGCTGCGTCTCTGTTGGGATTCGTCGTCGTTGGTGCCTGAATGCAAGAGCGTGAAGTTGCGCTCTACCTATTGCTTCACTGCGGCCCCCCTTGAATACTAGAGCATGATGTAACGACTCCGAAGCTATGTCCTGATGTCCTGGCTGCGTCTCTGTTGGGATTCGTCGCCGTCGGTGCGTGAATGCAAGAGCGTGAATTTGCGCTCTACCCATTGCTTCACCTCGGCCCCTTGAATGCTAGAGTATGACGTAACGACTCCGAAGCTATGTCCTGGCTGAGTCTCTTTTGGGATTCGTCATTGTAGGTGCGTGAATGCAAGAGCGTGAAGTTGCCCTCTACCCATTGCTTCACTGCGGCCCCCCTTGAATGTCAGAGCATTACGTAACGACTCCGAAGCTATGTCCTGGCTGCGTCTCTGTTGGGATTCGTCGTCGTTGGTGCCTGAATGCAAGAGCGTGAAGTTGCGCTCTACCCATTGCTTCACTGCGGCCCCCCTAGAATGCTAGAGCATGTCCTGGCTGCGTCTCAGTTGGGATTCGTCGTCGTCGTCGGTGCGGGAATGCGAGAGCGTGAAGTTGAGCTCTACCCATTGCTTCACTGTGGCACCCCCTTGACTGCCAGAGCATAACCGTTGAGTGCGTCGTTTTCGGGAGTCGCAACCAACATGGCTGACACCTTGGCATCGGCTTAGGGATTCTAAAATGGCCGCCAGGGAATGTGTGAGAAAAAAATAATTTTTTGGAACTTTTGAAAAGTTAAATCAATATTTTGAAATATTAAATCAATAATTTGAAATTATGAATCAAACTTTTCAAAATGTTAATTTTGAAAAAAATAATTTTTGAAAATTAATTTTGTGAAAAAATAATTTTTTGAAAATTAATTTTTGCAATTTTTTTGCAAATTTTTGCACATTTTGGCACTGGCTGCCAAAATGGCCGCCCCCGAAGCGGAATGCAAACGCATGAAGTTTGTCATTTCTTTACCAAGCTTATTCCTCCCGGCCTCCCTGTCACAACGCTGTGTTCGAAACAACCATTTCAGACTACTTCGCGAGATAACGTTTCACTTAACATTTTACTTAGTTGTAAGCTTAGACTAAATTTGAAGGAAAAACACCAACCTCATGACGACCACGGATTTTGAATACTCGTAGACATAAAATATTTCTTGGTTAGAAATTATCAATTGCCGAATATCAGCTATAAGTATATCTCCAACTGCAGTAAATGCTTACCACGACTTATTGGAACTTCCGATAGACGAAATATAGCTCCCCACTTTCGGATGTTCCACAGTCAATCACACGCTACTTTCTCCTTTTTCTCAGACGAATGCTTAAATCCACCACTGGTTGAAACAGGTATTCGCGAACCCGACCCAGTCGGGAATTGAATCCGTCGCCTTTTGTCGCAGCTCAACCAAATAGATGGGCATGCATGTGCGTATCTTGACTCCAGTAAACAACGCAGAGGTAGCGTTTGGAACGTCACACGCGATTATGCTCAGAAAGAATGAAGACGACGTCCTCGCTATAGTGGATTCTGAGTGACCTGATATCGGCTTGTGGCTTGCCACCTGAATATGGTCGCCTACCTGGAGCTAATTTCGCACCTGAGGCTTAGAGGGGCGGGGGCGATAAGGGCGACACTGCCACGCGCATCAAGTACGCCATCGCCGCTATGCACAAAGACTGAACTGGCGTGCAGTGTTCTCGTCGTGTTGCGTGTGGCTACATAATTTCAAGCAGTAACCATGTCATATTATTGGTTGAAAGTCTTTAGTAAGGCTCAATATAAGTTACTATCGTAGTTTCGTTTGTGTTTGTTCCGGGTAACACGTTTTAAGATACAGCAGTCTAAAAAGGCTGTTTTTAACTACGTCGGAGGATTCCAAAATAAAATTTATAGCACGTTTGACGTACTAAAAGTGCATTTCTATTCTCGTATGGGGCGTGTTTAATAGTTTCGTCAAAAATGCGCATTTCAAACAGACTTTAATGCAGTTAAAGCGTCAGATAAGCAACCAATTGAAGCCTCCGTGGACAGGACGTGAGGGCAGGCATAAGGGAGAGGAACAAACCGTAACTTAGAAAATCACAACTTAGGAAAGTTATAACTTAAGTATTCTCGAAAAAAAACTTTTTATAAGTTAGAACTATCGTAACTTTGAACTACCATCGCTAAGAAATAGTAACTTAGAACCATCGTAACTCAGAAAATCATAAATTAGAACAGTTGTAACATAGAATTATCATACCATAGAAAACACAACTTAGAACAGTCATACGGTAGAAAAATTCGTACATCAACAGCGCCCTGGGCACGCCATGGTAGGCGCCGCCTCACCTACGTATAGAGTTCAGATCTACCAGTCTTCGCTCCCGCTGTTATTATGAATATTACTTGTAAATACAAATCAGGGGCGTATCTCACAGCTCTACTTTATTACAATATCCATGTAATAAATGTGCCCAGTGTGAACGTCTATAAAATCGGTCTGCATCTTAGAAACGCATGAGGCAGAACCACGCCTAGAAACGCCTACAACTTAGAACTACTGTATCGGAAACACACAAGTTAGAACGACGTAACTTAGAAAATTCTATATGATGTGTTTTATAAGTAGGATGAGTATAAATGATGAGAGGAGCGCACTGACCTTGTAGAGGACGCACATGCCCGCGAAGGAGAGCAGGCTCTGCAGGCCGTTGGCGAGCAGCTGGAAGGAGAAGAGCGCGCCGAAGCTCTTGTTGGTGTTCCAGAAGACAGCCGGGTAGCGCACGGCGTAGACGAGCAGCGCCAGCGCGTAGTTGAGGAACTCCGCGGAGACGGGCCCCCACTGCTCCTCGACCGGGGGCGGCCCGCGCAGCGCCTGCTCGTGCCCCTCCCCCGCCGCCGGCGACGCCACCGTCGACGTGGCGAAGGGCAGCGGCGTTGGCAGCATGTTCGTCACGTTGCCGCTCGACCCCGTCGGCGACGTCATGAAGCTAAGCACCACCAGCCGGTCGTGGTGCACCACCATGAAGTCCAGGTCCGTCCTCCAGATGGCGTCTGCAACACACCCGTCTCGTGTTACCTCACCACTTATCAACTGCAGTAGAAGGATCACGGTTAGACTGCTCGCCTCCCACCATGGCGAACCGGGTTCAATTCCCGGCCGGGTCACTCCCGGATTTTCACAAGTGGGGATAATGCCGGACAATGCTGCTGGTCGGCGGGTTTTCTCGCGGGTATCTCCCGTTTCCCCCGCTCCTGCATTCCGGCCCTGCTCCATTTTCACCTCATTTTACTCTCATCGGCTCTCAAAACCTCGTTGTTAAGAGCCACCCAAATGTCTCAACTCTCAACTCAACTACAGAAGAACTCTGTTATAACATTTTTCAAGGGGTCAGTAAAATAAAATGTAAACATAAGCAGGGGAAAATTCCACTTGCAGGGGCAAATAAAGCAAAACAAAATCTAATAAAATAATTTTTGTACATAGTCAGTCAACTTTAACATCTTCATCTGAATCATGTGATGCAAAAATATCAGTAATCTGAATTCCATGGACTGTAACAATCAATTAATGCACAATTACGTGCATTCTGGAGGCTTGCTCGCTCATCTACTATTGTTTATCTTCGTCATTTTCAGGACAACCACCTCTAAAATCCTTAATATTCAAGAATAAACTATTCTGCATTTGTTTGTATGTCTGGNCAGGACAACCACCTCTAAAATCCTTAATATTCAAGAATAAACTATTCTGCATTTGTTTGTATGTCTGGAATTTTATCAAAGAGAAAATTTGTATTTGATTTGTTGCCATGAATTGAACAAATACAGATGTTATAAGCACAACATGATAAATATGAACTTTGTTATATGCAGGCCTTATGGAGAAATGGTGAGAACATGAAANGATGTTATAAGCACAACATGATAAATATGAACTTTGTTATATGCAGGCCTTATGGAGAAATGGTGAGAACATGAAATAAAGGTGTACTGTGTGCACGGAAACGTTTTATTATGGAATGTTGCAACAGGATTCTACGTTATTAAAAAAATNAAATAAAGGTGTACTGTGTGCACGGAAACGTTTTATTATGGAATGTTGCAACAGGATTCTACGTTATTAAAAAAATCTTTAATTTCTATATACCTCACTAGAATACAAACAACAGCCTTGTTGGTGAATTAGGTACGGCAAGTANAAAAAAATCTTTAATTTCTATATACCTCACTAGAATACAAACAACAGCCTTGTTGGTGAATTAGGTACGGCAAGTAGTCTCATGTACGTTTCAATGCGATTGCTATCGCAGTGCATGGTGCCCCATAACCGTACTTCCTAGAATCTCGTTAGGGAACAGTGTTTACCATTATTTTTCGCTCAGTTAATCGATTAGTGATGTTCGTAATCACCAACCTGGACCAGGACGGAAATATTACAAGTCTGAGCATCTCTGCTGGGTATCGAATATGGGGACGCTAGTCCTGTGTCGTGACCACTGTCGGACAGTTGCGATGGCATACAACTCCTTTGCATGTGCACAACTCATTACAACTAACTGGCAGTAAACCTCGGCAATTTTGCAGTCCTAAATGATGTTCGGTAAGAACACCTGACTAATGAACTCAATAAACGTTTTCATCATACAAAGACGCTCGCGCTTTATTACCCTTGTTATAACGAAGACGAGCTGAGAAATTAATTATGACCCTTAATGCTGCAATCAATACAAGGGCGCCACACGATGGTAAAAATTCTATTGCAGGCCTATCTCGTTTAATGAGAAAGATAATTGTAATTTCCAGGAGGTTTGGGAAAAACGTTGCTCAATTAATTATAAATACTAACTTCACAAATATCTTAATCTAGGTTACTTCAAAACAAAATCGTACAGAAAAGGCATAAAAATAAACGCTTAATTGTGGGTGCATTCTTGAGTGGGGTTAGCAAGGGATTTGAAACTGCAGTCAACTTGTGAACGGGGTTACTGTGACTCGATATTTTCGTGTCTGTATGTGTAGCGTATTTTAGAGAACTCAAAACTTATATAGGATTTTAGGTGAATAACAGCTGTTTAGCACAGAATGAAAATTTAGCACCAATCACACTGGTTCAACGTAATCTGGAACCCCAGCATGCTAGTCAANCTGTTTAGCACAGAATGAAAATTTAGCACCAATCACACTGGTTCAACGTAATCTGGAACCCCAGCATGCTAGTCAATATCACAGCAACGAACTACCCACCTAACCACAGCAGTCCTGTTCACGAGTACACTACAGATTGAAATATCGTGGAAGTACGGCCCACCTGACTTCTGAACTGAAGTCCTAAGTGTAAAACGAAAAATGATCTTAGTATGGAGCAAACGATGGAATGAATTGGTGGGAGAAGTGGGAGTACACCGAGAAAACTAGGAGACCACCGTAAACGATATCCGCGTACTCAATATGCAGAAATCCGTACTTGCATCCGCCAGTTATCGAGAACGAGCAGT
>NQII01000577.1:733372-744605 GCA_002778355.1 Clitarchus hookeri
TCGTCAGAAGTTCAATGAACCTCGTCAAGGCCTATTCAAAAATGTGTCACAATGTACCAGTCTAATAAACAGGTCGTTAAAAACCTCCAGAGACATTGAGACTCATAAGGGTTCATGAAGAACCGTTATGTGCTGCCTTGCGGCACGATTGCGCTGCTTGGTGCAGTACTGTATGATGTTGACGCTCTTCCATTGATGTAGAGCTGATGTAAACAGTGCAGGTACCCAGAGTTGGGTACTCCATTCCACAGAGGTTGTGCTTAGAGGAAACAAAGGAACACACATGACGTGACGATTACTCATCAGTCATCCGTGTGCAGTCGAATACAGTACACTGCAAGGTGAGAGTTGTCGTACGGAAATGTACTCCCAGAACAAGAAGATAGAAATGCTGCTCATATATGGAGAATGTAAGTTAGCAGATGAATGTGTTCGTATTATTTTACAGTGCAGTGTTGTAAGTTCATGTGAGTTGTACTGAAACACACACACACACACAGTTCTGTTATTACCTTCATCAATAGCTTGGTTTGCTCACTCATCGTTCATTCTGTTGAAGGTCGGCGTAATGCTAGTCAGGCGGAGCAACTCTACAGAGAGCAATACCCTGACAAGACCCCACCGTCCAGACGGATGTTTTCTCGTATCGTTGTGAAGTCTTGTGAAACGGGCAATTTGAACCCTCAGTAACGCAATCGTCGTGGAACTCGCACAGTTGAAGCTGCTGAGGTTGCTGTTCTCTCTGCTGTAGCAGTTAATCCACACGTTAGCATATACCAACTTGAAGCCGAAATTGGCATTCCACAAACGAGTGCACATCGCATTATTAAGCGTCATACGTTCCATTCCTCTCATGTACACTTACACAAATAATTGCACGGGAATGATTTCCAGAATCGTGTCAAGTTCTGTCAATGGGCACATCATCAACTTATTGTCAACCCTAACTTTTTTCGGATGTTCTTTTTACCGACGAATTGTCGTTCTCCAACTCAAGCCTAGTGAATACGAGAAACAAGCATTATTGGGCCGTCGAGAACCTACGATGGCTTCGACAGGTGGACCATCAGCGTCAATTGAGTGTTAACGTCTGGTGTGGGATAGTTGGCAATACGGTTATAGTGCCTTATTTTGTGAATGGTAACCGAAACGGCAGAGAGTATGCCGCCATAATACCAACAATTCTTCCTGATCTTCTGGAGGAGATACCTCAGAATGATATGTGATACCAGCGTGATGGATGCCTAGCACATAATGCCGTGTATTCACGTCGTGTTCTGGACCGAAAATATCATGGTAGGTAGATTGGTTGTGGAGGACCAATTCAGTGGCCTGCGCGGTCTCCTGACGTAACCCGCTGGACTTTTCTTTGGTGTTATCTCAAAGGAGGCGCTGTCTATCGATATATTCCAACAACTCCAGAGAACATTCACTGTTTTATTGTGCGTGCTTGTTTGTAATGCTCTCCAGCAGGCAACACTGGAAGAGTCATGTTGTCATTCATCCAGTGACTGAACTTGTGTATCGCTGCCAATGGTCACCACATTGAACATCTAATGTGAATGTTCTACCCCTCGCAGTACCCATATGGATAGTACTTGAAAGTGTACATTGTGCTACATGTTTAAATAGGTTTTGACGAGATTCATTGAAATTTTGAACAATAGATATATGGTGTCATTTAAAACTGATGTTAGTACTCGTATCTCACTAACAAATAATGCTATTAGGCTGACTCCCCAGCAGTATTATTTTCTCCTTCCAGTTATACAATTTTTGTGTGAAACACTGTTTGTTTTGAGCCTCAGTACGGAGTTATTGTGGGTGGTCAAGATAAATGGGACATTCTATAGATTATTTACCTCAGCCTTATAAAAATAGTTACGATTTTGTTTCCAGAAATAACTTCATGCAACATTTAAAATTAGAAAAACCATCACCTAAATTACATAACAGTATAAGCATCTACTATAACTGGCTTTGCGGATACAATATTAACACTAAATAAATATTTTCTCCAGCCAGGGACAGCAACGTTAAGCTCAATTTTTGTTAAAAATATAAATTCAATCGCTTTAACATTAAAAAGCACGCCTACTTGTTTTGAGCACAATTTTTTTCCGTGCTACATCTTAATTATTGTTTAGCTTTCACCCACTCCCTTCATAATAAAGGGAGCTTTATTGATGTACGGCTTGTAAACTTAACTAACGTAAGTATTTGATTTTCACGCGCTGTTAACTTCCCCGAAACTTAATTAACTCTTCGTGCTGGCGATAAAAGGAGGGGGAAGGGGGAATATAAAGAACACGCAATATTATGTTGATTTACTTAAAAGTCGAGAATGCGTAGATGAAAATGTATAACTGCTTCACGGTTCATTGAACGCTTGTTAAACCAGTTAAAAAATATTATGCCCGTAAGTTGACAGCGACTTATTAAATGTATGAGATGTGATCAAAAATTATTGGGACTGGTGCAATACTCTTGTAGCGAATAAACACAGAGCGAAATCACTGGACGCAGGTTGACCTTGGACCCTGACACGCATGAGCCGTAAGTTACATCGCCCTAGTTCCATTCGCGTGTAATGTCTGGTTGTCGCATTCACCATGGCAGAGAAGGTTGAGCAGAGAATCTGCATGACATTTTGCCGAAATTTTCGGCTCAGTTCAGTCTATTCTTACTGAAGAGTTGGGTATGAGACGCGTGTCAGCCAAGTTGGCACAAAAACTGCTCTCGGCTGACCAAAAACAAAACCGGTCAGTGCCGAGAACGACGAAATTGTTTTTTGAAAACGGTTGTAACAGGTGACTAATTGATGGACTGCGTGGCTGGCTATGACCACGAAACCAAAGTTCAGTCTGCGGAGATCTCCGGGAGCCAAGAAAGCACGAGCGAGCCGAAGCAATGCGAAGACGGTCCTCCTGGCCAGACGATACAAGGAGTAGAGTGGAGTGGGGAGATTTGGGCGGCTCTTAACATCGGAGCTGACGAGGTTGAAACGAGGTGAGTGTGGAGCAGCCCCGGAATGAAGGAGCGGGGGAAGCGGGAGATCCACGAGAAAACCCGCCGACCAGCGGCATTGTCCAGCATGATTCCCACGTGAAAAAATCCGGGAGCAGCCCCTCCGGGAATCGAACCATTTTCGCCTAGGTGGGAGACAGTATTCTCACCATTACACCACCGCGGCCCCTAACAATAAACAAGGACTACTATAGGCTGTTCACCGCTACTCTGGCACGTTTAAAATCAACATTCCAAAAATGTCACTGTCCCTGTCTGCTAACATTTAAACGGCCACACTGACCAGCACGTGCCTGGTAATGTTGGTATGGCCGGTCACAAAACTCCCAATGTCCGGCAGCCACCACATTCCCCAGATATCGCATTCCTGCGACTTTTGCTTCTTTCCAAAAATCAGGTCCCACTTGAAAGAAATAAAATCTCAAGACATTGAGGAAATCCAACAGAGCGCGACGAGGCAGTTCACTATCCAAGAAAAGGCGTTGAATGCATGCTTCCAGCAATGGAAACAAAGCTGAGTGAAGCGTGTGCCTTCGGAAAGAGACTACATTGAAGGGAATAAAATAATAAATCTGTAAGTAATATACTTTTTTTTCTACCAGCCCCAGTCCCGATACTTTTCGATCACGCCTCGTAATTCCTAACTAAATGTCTTATAAAATTGTAATGCTTAAACTGATGACAATTAAAAATATTTTTTTTGCGAATGAGAGCGGTGTAATAGCTGCAAAATAGTAGCATGTTTATGTTTATACCACTTTAACGTTGTTACTTAATGAACACGTGGATATTCGTGACTGTGTACCTACCTAACAAAGTTATTTGTTAGGCGTGCTGGATTGATATGCAACCGGCATAGGAAAAAAAAACAACTGACACATTAATTTCACAAACATAACCCAGTAATTAATACACACGCGAGAAAAAACACCACTTGAATTCAATACACACTACAACTGCCGATAGCGATAAGCGCTTCCTTAAGCATAGGGTTAGTAACTAGAAGAGTTCAACTTTGTTAAATTTTGCTGTGTGTCGGTGTTCGGCTAAACAGAAGCCCCGAATGTTCAACTCGTTGTCAAGTGAGAAACTTTTTATAAAACATGAAAGCGTTCCTACTGATTTTACTCCCCGGATTGTTTATTTCTGAAACATAGCAAGTTCGAAAGTTTTGTAATGTTTTGAAGTGACGTTACCAGCGATAACTAAAATAAAACGAAGTATTAAGAAGTTTCATGTGCACAGAAAATAATTGTTACTGAAGAAATCATTTTACCAAATTTCCGACTTTAATTCTTTGACAAAAGTATATTAAATAAATGAACATTGCAAGTGTTACAGCAACTGTAGCAAGACCACTGTGCTTGTGTTGTGTATAGTCTATTTGCTGTTTCTTCACACTTTTTCAATCAAACCTTTGAAAAATCACCCCATGTATGACGTGTTTAGTTTTTCCTAAATATGTAGTGCACCACAAATGTTTTAAACTTGAGTTAACATAAAAGTGCCTTCATTTTAGTTAAATTGAACTTTTACTTATATTTTATATATAAATTGTAATATTTCGTTTATAACTAATACGAATAAAAACGGGAAGACAATTGGTGTTTTGGCAATACAGAGTTATTAAGCAAAATATTATATTGAGTGAGCACGAATGCGGTGAGTTGTCCCATTGGTGTAATTTTTTAGACTCGGTTAAGTTTTGTTTACATGGGGCGGAGAAATATCCTGGAAGTAAAACTTTGTCAAGGCTTCAGAAAAGTTGGAAGTAATCTTTGGTGTGTACTGTTGAAACTGCATTCGTGATGCTAATGCCAATTGTGCCAACTATACCCCAGACTCGCTCCTTTGTAACGAAGTAATGCCAACATTTTTCCTTCCTTCGCGGAACTCGAAAACTGATTTGCGGAATGACGGAGAAGGGAAGCTGGGGAGAAATGAAGGACTGCTGAGAGATGAAATGGAACAAACCGGACAAGATGACGGTCACCGGAGAAAAAAAATGGCTAAAGAGTGTGGAGGACAAATACTTCCGCACGTTCACAAAGGTGGATGTTTGCTGTCTCCACGCGCAAGAAAAATATTGCTGGCGGACAGAAAAATAATAAACTTAAAAAATACACTACTTCGTTTGATTGATACACACAATAGCGTCTGAAATGTAATCTTTCCTATCTCAGAAATATTTGTGGTTGTAAGAACAGTTACTACGGCAATGGAAGAAAAATGTCGTGGTGACTAGCTTTTGTTATAGATTATTGTATGCTATAGAATATTTTTTTTAAAAGACCGCCAAATGTTTCGTGACGATAACCAAATTATTTTGTAATTATTACAGAAACTGTTCGTTGGTGATCACAAAGTAAATACTTTTTGCAAACACCATGCGTGTTTGGCAGTGCGGTAGCTGACTCGCATTCCGGAGGTCGTGTGTTCAATCCCGCACTTGCTGCTCTAGAGGTTGTTTCCCTGCCACCTGTTCTGAGGGGCTGTTTATCATGGCCAGATGATTTGTGAAAAGGGGGAGGGTGGTTTTTGCCAGGTAGCAGCTAAGCGGGATTGCTTTTATCGGCTAACTGCTCCGAGAGGTTAGTTTTTTTGCCGGCTAGCTGCTCTGAGAAGTTTGTTTTTGCGGCCATCCCTCCATCCCTTTTGTAGTTTAAGGTGTTGTTTTTGCTAACCAACTTCATATGTGGTTGTTCTGCTGGTGAGGAGTGTTTTTTGCCGGCCGGCTGCTCTGTGGGTTTGAATTCGCTGGCCAACTGCTCAAATGATTTGGTTTTGTTAGACCAGTTGTTTTGTTTGCTTTGCCGGTCTGCTACTCTGAGGGGCTGTTTTTTTCTGGCCAGCTGTGCTGAGGAGTTACTTTTCCCTGCCAGCTGTGGGGTTATTTATGCCAGTCACAGATACTCCGAGAGTGTACAAGGGGAGGGGGGTCGTAGGTCATCTCCTTTCGGGAAGTGGAAAGAGAAGATTTGTTAGTGGTTACAAAAATTATTTGGTGAATGCTTCCCAAGGCAAAATTTCGTTGCTGGTAAAATACAGATTGTGGTGCACAATACCACGTAGGCTATATTGACAATTACTACAGCCATTTAGTGCTCACTAACATATTAATTTATTGGAAAAATGTTTATTGGCTGCCACCAAATATTCATTTGACAGCAATAGCATTCATGCCGTCCATAGTAAAACACTTTGCGCGCTGGGCGCTGAAAGTTGGCCCCTTCCGTCTGGCTAGGACGCCATATTTTTCCATATTTGTCTCCTTGCATCAAATAAATCAAGAATAAGGGATATTATTCAGAAATCAGAGATATACTACACGATACATTTATTCCACCTAAGTAAATTATTCACATAAATAATTCGAGAAAATATACTTTCCGTTAGGCGAAGTGTTCAGACATTGGCTCGTACGTCACATATGCTCAATTCAACGCATTTATCACCGAGCTAGGTGGTACAGCGGTAACCCTGTGAACTTTCTTTCGAAAGTACCCGGGTTTGACTACAGGTCCGGCCAGCGTCATTGTGGTGCTTAATGATTCTTACGCCATACCTACTTACCACATCCCGCAACCCGCAAAACACTTTTGTGTGCCCCACTGAATAGTATTGCTGAATCACATCGTTACAGCTTTGCTGCGGCTAACGAACACGTTATTTGTTGCCCACCAACATACTGAATTTACTGGTGACCTCAAAAGTAGTTTTGTGATTGCCATTAAGTACTGAAATGACAAAAAAAAAAAAAAAAAAAAATTTTTAGTATTGCAAAATATTTTGAGAAATCTGTATTGACAAATTAATTTTGTGTCCACCGACAAAATTGTTTGCACACTACAAAAATCTTTTTTTCAGTGTAGGTTATTTTTGCAAAGTATTCTCAATTTCCATCCCAGGTAAATGATAGTGCAGGTAGGCCTACTTTGTATGAATATTGCCAATTCCTAAATCATTTTATTAGCATCCTGATTAGCTGGCGGCACCTCCGGCCTAACTTTAATTTATGAGCCCAAAGTAGGAAACCACGTTGTATATTGGCATGGAGGTCCCGTCATACTTATCATGTGCATAACTCTGTCACATAAAAATTAAAACAAACCCCCCCCCCCCNCCCCCCCCATCCTCTCGAAAAAAAATTTCGTTGTATTTGTCGTGTTGATTTATTCGTAGTACATTCACTGAAAAAAAAGTACCAGCATCTAAGAATTTTGTGAACATTCGCCCTACCAATTTTTTTGTATTGATCCAAAAATTATTTCGTAAAAATCTCTACACTCTTTAATTCTTATCACAAAATATATACCATTTTTTTGTAATTATTAAAATAATTTTTTACTTGGTACAAAACAACGTGAGGTTTGGTAGGATGAATTTCGACAGTATTATTGTACAGTGTAGCCTATTTACATCATGACTATCGAATAACCAATTCACATTCTGCGAGAAACTCTTTCAGGCGGCGGGCGATGTTATCTGTGAGCCACCCCTCGGATATAAAAGCCAAGTAAAGCTATCAGTGGCTCCAACCCAGCAGGTAGGCTAGTTACGGGGAGATTTCCCAGGGCCAATGGTATTCGCGCTATTTACCTTTCACCCTCTCCTTTTCTGCTTTGCATACAAACAGCCTCGGGGTCCCGCGAGGTCAGAGCAGCCCCTACTGCAATATACATATACTCTAATGCAGTAGAGAGGTATCCGGGGTTCGTTTGAGCTGTTCCAGTATCCAGTCTTCATTCAACGTGCATCCACAGCTTCAGGGGCACATACACCAAGTCCACCATAATGACGCGTGGTTAGTTCGTGCATGCTAACACAACACTTCGGAAATCTCATTTAGCAAAAAAATATTCTTCTCGCACATATCTAAACATGAACGCTCACTTTGTTATTCACTATTATGTCTGAAGTGAATCAGAAAAAATATAGGCTGTACGCGGTTAATTGAGCACTTTTGAAATCAACATTTTAAAAATGTCGCTTCACCTACCTGAATATGTTTTAGCAGGCACAATATCTGGCATGCTCCCAGAAAAGTTGGTAACGACGGAGGGAAAATAGTTCCACGTCTTAACGTTTCATTGTAAAGGTAAGGTAAACTGTTAATATCAAAATTACTTATTTTGCTTTTGTTTATTTAATGCTTATAAGTGTAAGAATTAGCGAATTTGTGTAACATTTACATTTATAATAATTTCACAGTTTTACTTAACCGTCGCAGTGATCAGACCCATGGAAATGTTAATTTTACAATTGTTGGAAGAATACACAATGTGCATACAAAGTAGAACTTAAGCAGGGCTTTCAAAATTGCTCAGTTTACTGTGGAAAGCATATAGTAAGCGTCTTGACGAGTAATTAATAAAGCAATTTCAAATTAGTGGTAACTTAAATCGATTTATTTTCCACATTTTCATTACAATAAAATTTAGGTTATAAGAAATACATTTGTGGGGATAACAATTCCACTTTACATACAATAAATGCACGATCAATGTAGAAATTTTTATTTAAAGAGGAGTGATACACATAGTAGAAAAGGAGTGATATAAAGTGGATTTTCAAACGTGTTCGCTAAATCAATAAGCAACAAAGTAATCAGTTCCATAGTAACGTCCGTCACGTTCGTGGTAACTTTTCCAGTCATCTTCCTTTACTGGCAGCAAGAACTACCTTTATCACTTCCAGTTATACCTTCGGTCAGGAATTAAGCACTCAATTTAGTTTCATGGCGTTTAGGTGAGCTTGAAACAGTAACTCCATTCTCCAGCTAACTTTCTGACGCCCCGAGAGTCATTAGGAAGCCTGAAGCCCTGACAAGTTCGCTGTATTCTGGCGATTACGGCGCGGCTAAACATTATAACGTGGCTTGTTTGTGGCAGTTGGGCGTCTGGAGGGAAAATTGAACGGTTCGCGCGACCACACTTAGCAGAAAATGGAGTCGTCAAATGCAACACAAACAGCTGAGATGCACTTACTCGACCGTACTTCACAGAACTTTACCGAAGATTACGAGCCGCTTAATTAGGCTCTTTACTACAAATACTGAAAACTTTGCTAGTTTATCTAACGGTAGGTACGGCCAAAAATTACAATTCTCTACATATTGTTGATGAATTATTTTGATGTTTTGCATTGGCGTGTGAAATGGAAATATTTCTGTTTCCGACGAGATATTTAGCTTCTGTGCACTTGCGTAATCTAAGCCCATGGTATCGCTTTCCAAAAAAATGACTGCTTATTGTTTAATTTTAAGCACATTTATCTGTTTTGTTTAATCTGGACTGAAACGGTATAAACTCTAACCATTAAAATGTTATTTATTTGTGATGGCATGTAGCCTACATTTTGGAGACAGAACACTGAAATGAAGCACAACATTTTACTAATGGCGTATTCCAATGACTGCACTGAGCTGTACTCAGTGCACACTGGTCGAGTGCCGCGTGTTCCAATTAGACTGCACTCGCACTGAGTGCAGTCGATTTTCGTGCTCCAATTACTAGTTGCACCGAGTGCAATTTCTCCCGCACCGTCTCTGGGGTCGGTGAGGCTACTTCAGGGCAATATGGTGGCAGCATGTGATCATGTAAACAACAAGAAAACAATCACTACACTGGAAAGCTTGCAAATATCTTACAGTTCAGCAGCAGAATAATACTGAATAGTTAATATGGAACAAATGCGTGATTGGCATATTGACGATATCGTTTCACATGACAACAACAAAGAGGTTAATTTCACCCAGTGGTTCATGCATATATTTACCAGTTGGTTAAAAAAAGAAAAGTGCCGAAAAAATTTCTCCGGAATTTCGTGGATCTGAATTATACCCTTTCATCAGTATCTAGGGTAGTGTTTTTGAAATATTTTTTGTTAAATACCATATTTTGTCACAAATGCTTTCCACATTTATCAAGGCATGATCCAGTTGTTAGTGCATAAACAATATGCATTCGTATCGGGAAATTACGTGATTCCTGCACTTTTCTAGTTTTCGGGGCGCACCCAGTGCAGTCAATCAGAAAACGCCATCAGAGGATTAATAGTTTTTCTGTGAAAACCAAACATACACACACACAGCACAGCTAAATTCTGATATGTTACGAAAATGCTGCTCTTAGCGGCAGCGGTGCCGTACCTGTGGAATAAATATGGGGCAGAAAATGAATATTAGCAGCGCAATAACTCGGGTTCCAAAACTTAACGGCCAAAAATAACTCTTACGGCTATGCGACCTGAACTAACAGTTAACACACTGTTCACACAAATAAGAAGTGCACTGAAGTGTTAGAAAACTTCCTCTAACCGTGTTTTAACACATTATGATCTGGCGTGTTCATAAATCTGCACAATGAACAAGAAGGATATGTTCGGCCGGTGTTACACTGTGAGGTTAACTATCCAATAATCTTCCCTGTGGATAAATTATTTTATAACGTTCCTATTTCTGTAGGTTATGACTGGTTCATATCACTATCACAGAACACAAAGCCTACATCTCACTGACTGTGATAACGAAACAAGTTGTGAGTCAATTTATGCACAGCACTCATCAAAAAAGTTCTTTCTTACGGTGACACATTCTGCGTCCCTATATTTTATTCGTCAGAACACACGCTCTGGCGAAGCTCGCAGGCGGACGACCGCAATAAGGATTAAGGGTTTTGTGGACGTGCCGGCAGAGTGACGCCAGGAGCCTCGCAGCTGCAAAGGCACGCTACCAAAGGTTTCTGCACGTGCAACTGTTCCTGCACATGCAGACGACATCCGGAGACAACGGAAGGCACCAGAGCGCGGACACAGCTGCATTTTGCAGCTGCCCAAGGGACACCGAGATCCCACCACCAGCTGCATCTGTCCCAGGCTTGTACCACAATAAACCATGAGAGCTTTTAGCGGACGTGCGCGCAGAACGGGACAATAAACTACCAGGCCAGAACCAAGGGACGACGCCACGCCGGCTGCGGACCACACGAGCAGCGGCCACGTGTTTTATGACCCAGGGGGACGACAAGCACCCCGGTCACGTGTAGAGATGGTGCAAGTCGAATATGGTGATCGAGCCTACATAACCACGAGGAGGAGGACCAAGCGGGGCAGTCGGCCGACGGAAACGGAAGAGGACGGAGCGAATCCGCGAGCAGACGTCAACGGCAGCCGGCCGTCGTCAGGCGCAGAGTACTGCGTGGACCCG
>NQII01000577.1:752377-769385 GCA_002778355.1 Clitarchus hookeri
CAATAAACCATGAGAGCTTTTAGCGGACGTGCGTGCAGAACGGGACAATAAACTTCCAGGCCAGAACCAAGGGACGACGCCACGCCGGCTGCGGACCACACGAGCAGCGGCCACGTGTTTTATGACCCAGGGGGACGACAAGCACCACGGACACGTGCAGAGATGGTGCAAGTCGAATATGGTGATCGAGCCTACATAACCATGAGGAGGAGGACCAAGCGGGGCAGTCGGCCGACGGAAACGGAAGAGGACGGAGCGAATCTGCGAGCAGACGTCGACGGCAGCCGGCCGTCGTCAGGCGCAGAGTACTGCGTGGATCCGGGAAGAAGGAACTTCGAAGCCAGGCGCCGAGATGCCCACCAAGTGCGAGAGCAGTTCCAGGTCGCCAGCCGAGGGAAGACAGTGCTGCAGTGTCAGATAAGTTGTTCTACACCAAGTGTAAAGAATCTTCCCCCTCCCCCCCCCCACGACACAAAATCGCCGCGCCAAGTATCACGTAATCTACGTACAGAAAAGGGAGGGAGTTTGTCTCGTGAGTTCATGTACCAGTTAACCTGTTCAAGCAACAATAAAACTCGATTATGTGAACTCACAAATAAAGTGTAATTTATTAGTAAATTGGACCTGGAGACAACAGTGTCGACGTATTTCTACGCCCTATCACTGAGGGCTAGCATCAAGTGCTGCCGTCTCACGCCGCAGAGCAGAATCAATACCTACTTCCAAACATCAGCATTTGGCAGGTATCAACGGCACCTAGCACCATACACTAATGTGGGTCTGGAAGATTTAATGCAACAGAATGTATAATCCATTCACGGTTACTTCGAACATTTCTGAAGCCCTGCTAAAGTTCTACGTGTACTTCCAGGATATTCCTCCGCCTCATGCAAACAAAGCTTAGAAAATTACACGAGAGGGCCAACGCACCGCATTTGTGCGCACTCAGTGTAATATAGTATTTTGCATGAGAACTATTTCTTACACAGCTAGTTTCTCCATGTCTTTATTCATATTAGTTACAAATTAGATATTATAATTTATAGTAGTACACGGGGTGTTATTTCAAAGGGTTGATTAAAAAAGTATGAAGAAACCGCGAAGAGACTATAGAAAAGTCAATCAACGCTTTATTTGATAAAAGTAGGCGTTTGTTGGAAAACCAAATGTAAACAAACTCTCAAGTAAATGTTTGATAACGTAATTTCGAGGACGCTGCTGGCTATTTGTGAATCGAGGTTTAAGACATGCGGCATTGNAAGTAAATGTTTGATAACGTAATTTCGAGGACGCTGCTGGCTATTTGTGAATCGAGGTTTAAGACATGCGGCATTGAACGGAAACCAGTATCGACAACGGTTTACCAGCAGTGACCACACGCACGCTACATCGTGGTCAAGCGACGGCAAGACAACAGCGAGTGATTATTCAGTGCGTTGAATTGCCACCGGAAGTAGGAAGCGGTGGATAACGGAAGTGCTGTTTAACTTGCAGGTGGATTAGCCCTACCCCCGCCTTCCACATCGGTTGGTTGGGGGGAGGGGGGGTGCTGCCTTCCACGGCACTTAATGAAGCGAACCGCACGTCATTAAGCAAGGGCACCCCCCCTCCCCTTCACCAGCAGCTCGGCACGATGAACTTACGAACAAAGTCTTGCCCCCCTCGCAGCTAGCCCTTTACCATGCGACTAATAAAGACGGAGGCTGAGATTTCGGTAGTCCTGCGCCTCCTAAGCGGCTTACTTGTTCCACATTAACTACCTCTCCCGCATTTTAACCCCCTTCGTCCGCCCTGGCCTCCCCCCCTCCACTCATTCCTTTGGGCCTCATTGCCTCACCCCTTCAACTCCCTCATTATTGAGGTTTATTTTTTTCCCCGCCGCCGTTCCTATTTACTTACCTTCCTTCGTTCGTCGCAAACTTCGTAACACAGGACACAGCTTTATTTAATTTTCGGCCTTTCGGTTCCCGCCTNCCCCCGCACGTGGGCTTCATTGCCTCACCCCTTCAACTCCCTCATTATTGAGGTTTATTTTTTCTCTCGCCGCCGTTCCTATTTACCTACCTTCCTTCGTTCGCCGCAAACTTCGTAACACAGGACACAGCTTTATTTAATTTTCGGCCTTTCGGTCCCCGCCTGTACCGTGTCATGACCATAATAACTCATCTCCTCGCGCGAGCAGCCTCAGGCCTGCGGCTTGGATAAAAAAATTTTTTTTCACGGCCATGGATGCGACGTTGTAAGGGAAAAGAACCGATATGAAAAATAAGTAATTTCTAGTGAAAATAAGTACATAATATTATATACTATTTCCCTTAAGAAAATATAAAACGAAAACGTATGTACAACTTATCCCCCAAACTGATTATTAAAGAGAACTATGCGTCCTAAAAAATTGAGTCTTAAAATGCATTTAGTTGAAAATATCAGAAACCATTTGTGATTAAGCAACAAATAGGTGAATGATGTTTTGTATAAAGGATATTTTACACCTCTAAAAACGCGGTGAGAAAAATCCCCGCCCCCTCTTCCTTTTGGAAATGGCTGTTGGCACCCTATGTTTGCATAAAAAATTGTAACACTAAGTTCTAAGCAACTTCTAAAGACAACTTGTGAATCAGCACGTCCTAATTAACAAAAAATGCCGTTTTGTCGGAACACTTCCAGGTTAATTGTTTGTGGGATAATTCATGTCGAACATTCAAAATAGAACGCGTGTTGCATACCAGGTAAGCAAACCAGAATTCAGAGTAAAACAATTCAAATGAGATTTTTTCAGGGGCGCACAGTTCCCTTAATAATTACTTTAGAAAAGTGGTATTTACATTTGTCTTATATTGTTAAATTTTCGTCAGGAATGCAATGGCGAAGATTGTAGTAAATCTTTTACTCCGCTGATTTTAAACTGCATTTGACGAGGATATTGTAACGAGACTGAAGAGAGGAAACTATAAACAGTAGTGGCCGACGACCCAGCACGGCGAATGTTGTCCTGTACTTTTACAAAAGTTAGACTTTGCAAACCAGTCTTCATTTCTTTCGAAAGAATTTCGATGATTTGATGACAAACAGTTGCATAAGGGCATCATATATTACAAGCACATATTTTTGTACTGTGACAGTAGTGATAAAATATGCACTACTAGGCCAGTGCAGTAAAACATATTTATGAATTTTGAGACTCGGATAATACGGTCCTTCCAAACCACACTGCAGCGGACTTTGATTCATGGTCGCAGGTCACAAACTATCATTCGGCGAAGTGGAGTTCTCGTTCTCAGTAGCGAGTCATCTATTACTACTAATAATCTTGCTGTACGTCGCAGATACTGTGCTCAATTTTATTATCAATTAATACCACACTAATTTTGTAGTGTTTATTGGTTACATAAGTATTTTTTTGTGGATTTGAAAATATATGCTATCGCATAATAATAATAATAATAATAATTCAGCTTTACTCGCAGGACATTCTGTTTGCTGTGTGTATAGCTAAATGTTTAGACATTTTGCGAGTTCATTTAGCGGGAACACAAACGTTAACCAAAATTACGGCAGCCTTAATTACTAAACTGGGGTCATATATTTTTAGACACGCCAGTTATACAGTCAGTGAAGAAATAACATAAAATCCAGAAATTGAATGAGCGGAACAAGTACATCTCAGTCAGCAGGAAAGAAACATTATTAAGGAAGCAAGAAAAACACCGCAGCTGAAGTTCATAAGGGATCGTGAAGTCTAGCATTGCCTTCAAATGAATTCGCTAAATTTGTGAGTTCTTGATTGTAGCCTATCCTGGTCCTGTGTTCAGGGTATCATGGTTGTGGGTGAATTGTACAACATGGTCATTTAAACACGGTCATTTAAACACATCGAGGTGATAGGGCCCAACGCAGCGAACACAGTCCCTGTCGTTAATCTGAACTGAACGGGACAGTTAACGCTAATACCATCTAGAACACAGTAAGCCGCTCTTTAGCTTGAAGAAGCGTGCTCGACACAAGTACAGTGCACACCAAAAAATTACCAAGTTGTCAGACCTGAAATCATAAATCGACATGAAAACGACGGGGAATAAAGTTATCTAGAACCGAAAGGCTGGAAGAGAATACCCCAGTAAGTTGTTTCCGTACGAAAGCAGGAAAGGTCGCCGCTTATATATCTCAAGACATCATCATTTGCGAGATAGATCAAATTGCGCGCCACATACCTTCAACCAATCGATACGTAATACAGATCTCGAGGTCTAACGCCGTACCTCTTCCCTCTCAATTTTTTTTCTTTCGTCGTCCTGCTCTCGCCATCGACGCAGTCTTTTACTCGGCGTACCTTTTTACCCCCTCCACTCTCGTCAACAACTCTTCATGGAGGACCTCCTTTCCCCACTGAAGTTCCCTGACGACACGCGCGCCGTTTCCCGCCCATCAATCATAATCGTGTGTCAACCTTCCTGCATCTACGTTTTCTGTCTCCTTGGTCCGCTCTACTCTCGCGTAGGGTAGAAAATAATATTTTCGTGGTCACGGCCAATCTATATCAATCAACGACTTTTAGTAATTTTCCTCACAGTTGCAAGGACCGTATTTTGAAAGCGGCGAAAAGCTTACCCGCCCCTGAGTAGTGACCGATAAATAAAAATGACAAAGGCTAATTCAAGCCCGGTCTCCGAAATAAACTTTCAGCGTAGGCTAATTTTAGGGTTAATTAGTGGTCTCAGTTGCTCTTGGATGCATTAATACAAAGATTTATTCGAATGTGGAAAGTATTGGATACGGTGCATCACACGGCTCAGAATTTCAGCACCGAATCAGTTTTTAAGCAGCTCGTAATTCGTTACAATCAGTTTTCACCAAGCTTAGCATTTGTGTACACCTTATTTCAACGTAAAACATAACACAGTACAAGACGTTACAATCATGTTCATACACTGGATAATTTCAAGCGCAGATTACAGAAACGGCGTCACTATGCGAAGTAAAATCAGGAACTCCTTTCCGTTTCAGGGCAGAAAAGGTTGTAAGATAATTTTATGAATTTAAATACTTTTTTTTTCCTCCAGATAGAGTTGCCAAAGGAAAAGCACGACTTGTTAGATAAAAATCGTAACTACACCAAGTACGTATAACAAGGCGTATATTGCAGATAAAGGAATTACCACGTAAACAACAGGCGTAAATTAATGGAAGTGTTGTGCCCGAAACGTCTTAAAAGTAAAGTGTAAAACAGTAACGTGCTTATCGCGAACTACATCTCGTTTTTACTTCTTCGCTGTATCAGCTCACTCAGCATTTGGTCGTTCCTTCGAGAAAAGCAAATTCTCGACATGCGTGTAATTAGGCAACAGAATAAGAAATACAGACAGTAGTAGAAATGCGTGGAAGTATTTTCGATGCAGAGAGCTTGTCTCCTGATTCTCCGCGTGATGACCTGGGCGCGAAGTTTACGTCAGATTGATAATGCCTTGCCGTGGAAGTTTTGTAATGACCCCACTTCGTGGCATATATTCAACCTACGGCAGGCGACTTAATTTGTATTATATATATACAGTTTGGTGTCATTCTTAACGCCATTTCGTCAGCTCTCACAATATTACATAACACTGTGATAAGTGTATGTATTAGCTATAAGAATACTGGTTAAATATAGACTAGTATGTACTAACGAGCAAATGGCTAGTCACGTCTGACACACGTGGTCCAGGCAACCACGGAGAATACTGCCTCCCCTCCCTTCCCGTTTTTTTCCTCCACGGCCATCTACCGTGGAGGGAGTTTTCAAAGTACCATTAATAATTAATTGACTATATAAACGTATACGACCAGAATGGTATAGAAAATGTAAAAACAACTGCAGAATTAAGTTTCTCTACAATAAATTCGTATTTAGTTTCAACGAACCTATAATACAACATTTCCGGGATGTAGAAACAATAAACCCTTTCAGACCCACTTTAATTTACGGTTTAAGCTGTTGCAAACATAAAATTTTATGATGCGTGCTGTACTCAAGATGACACAACACTTGTTTCGTTGTCACAGTCAATGAGCTGTAGGCTATATGTTTGGCTACAGCTATATGAACCATACTCTAAAATTCAAATCATTGGAAAACCACTGATTCGCAGGAAATTCAACTACTTGAATCAGTGAAAATGACTCCACTTAGAATCAGTGGAAAACCGCTGGTTGTTTCAGTGAAAGAATTTCGCTGATTGAATAAGTGACGTGAAACAATTGCACCGATTGAATAAGTGACGGCCAACTGTGTGCCGCGAATTAAATATTATTTTTTAATTTGAATTTACCCAAATAATTACGAGAAATAAATATATATACGATAATTTACTATTTATGTTGCGCAATTTACCGTTATTAAAAAAAGTATTAAAACTCGCACGTAGCTGGTATTGAACACATGCTCCCTCCCCACTTCGCTTTTATACCGTTAACTTACCACCTCAGCTATCTATATTTTTAAAGAGTTTCCTTTATTGACTTCGGACCTATACATGAGCCAGTGTACACAGAGTGAGTGTCGTATTGTAAGTGTGGAAGTGACGTGTGACGAGCTCAAGTTAGACCGATCTGTTGACAAATTCCCAGTCCACATGAGCGCGACATGCGGACTGAAAATCTGCCGCGGAGGAACCGGGCCGCGAACTCACGACCATCCTGCTACAAGTATAAAAAATAGCACATATAGTGCACTCTCTTCACTACGTTATATGTAGGTTAAACCATCGTTCAAACAGAGCGCTGTGCTGATTACATGAAAACGAAATGAAAGACGTAAAAACGGAATGAAAGCCTGAATGTTCATGTTACCTCGTAAAATGGTGTTTTGAAAGACGAAACACATTTTAGAAAGTATTTTGTATTGGTTTTATTAATTTATGCGTTGTTATTTTACTTGATACACGTTGTTTGACGTCCATTTTTACACTTAACTAATCCATCAGTCAAAAAAAAAATCACTGAAAAAAAAATGGCTAGTGAATTAGTGGAAAATGTCACTGATTAAATAAGTGAAGGAAAACTGGCAATTTTTCAATGAGTAATCAGTTAAATTTACTGAAGTGACTGTCGGATCAGTCAGGTACTGTTGTTAACTGATTGAAACAGTGGAATTCTTACTGGTTCAGATTTTGAGTGCAGTTATGTCCTGGACCAGTAGGACGGTTTGCGAGTCATTTACCCACAGGTAATTGAGCTTCGTTGCGACTACGTGGGGCACGGCGGCGCATATATATATATAGAGCGAGTGGTTTTTACAATTACCGTAGCTCTAAACAGACTATAGCCACTACTTAATTACAATTCGACAAACTGGTAAACCCGATCATGTCGCATTAGTTCGCAAATATAAGTTTATACGAAACCAATTAAAAAACGTCTACATCTTGATTGAAAATTTCCCAACATTAAATTTATAACAAGCTAGTCGAGGTCTAAATAATCTAGGCAATAAACATCGTGAGGTTTAACGGACATTAGTGCCGTTTTTGGGGTTCAGAACTGAGTTCCATCAGTGGAAGGAACATCGCAGGTCCACTACTTGTTCGACGGCATCGAGAAAATGTGGCGAATGACGAAAGATGAGGAGTGATGCGATTTTCTTAGCTTGTGCAAAAGGAGTTTGTGTCCGTGCTTCTGTATGCTCAGTTATTCTTTGGCTAGGCCACTGCGGGAAATAAAAATAATTTCAACAAACAAATGAAACAAAAAAAAATGTTTAAAATCCATATCGCCGTATAGCTATTTCTGCGAGAAATTATTGCCTGCGTATACCAAATAGATCGCCGAATAGCGAATCGGTTGAAACCACGTGAGTAATTATATAGGCAGCACCAGATATAAATCATGATTTTAAACCTTTGTCAGTTTTCATGTCGCTGAATTTTCGACATTTCTGTACATTACCTCTCCCTCGCGCTTTCGGTTTTAACTTTGATTTACGTCATTTTTTATCGGCCGTTTAATCTCGGAAAACGAGGTCGTGTAACGTTCAACAGGCGTGCGAGGCTATAAATAAATGCCGTAAATCTGGCCAGGTGTAATATATATAAAAAAAAACAGGAGAGGAAATACATACACTTTATAAAGCATTGGGCATAGTGCTGACTCCTAAGAGCACGAGACCTATGACTGAATCTCGGCGAAGAGACTTATGTTCCACTTAACTTGAAATTCATACACCGAGATTAGTTTGAGGGGGGAGGGGATATAGTTTGGTCAGCTGCAATCAAATACTGAGAATTATTTTGGTTAGAGAAATGAACAAATACGTGGGAAGCTGATAAAATGGCATTATAAAATGAAACTTGCATTCCGTTTCAGGTCAGCTTTTACGTACAAGATGTAGCGCAATTACTACAGACGGCTTGGCTGTAAAAGAGACCAATAAACAAAAATAATTCGGAGGAAGGGAAAAACAGCTAAATAAAAACTATCAATTATATATATATATATATATATATGTGTGTGTGTGTGTGTGTGTGTGTCCGAGAGCTATACTTGCTATGTCTTATTGACACACACATTGCATTACATGTGTGGGTGATCGAATGCCATTTCTTTAAACATGGTTTGTCGAAAAGGGGGTCAGGCCTAACGGGAAAGGATAAACACATTTGAAATCTATCAGTACAACCAGGCCACTAGCCGACGATTATAAATTTTGGCTTTACAACACGTAGGATAAAAATAACACAACTGTAAAGTCTTAGTGATCAATATCGGGATCACTGAATAAATCACACCGTATAGAAAGTTGTTTCAACGAAATAATTTTCTGAAGTCAGTACTGTTGTCGTAACTCAATTCAGGTGCATATTTTGTTAGTGGTAAAACTCAAGTTTTATTTTTCGTCCCATCTTGTTCAGGTACCGATATGTTTGTAGAGACCTTAAAAAATCGCGTTATTATTTGGGAGCAGACTAAACTGCAAGTTTGTATACATTCATATTCTCTTATTATATTAGTTGACAATCTATTTGACATTTCCCGAAGGACTCTTGAGCCATCAATTCAAGTTCAAGGGTAGATTTACCAACCTGCTGAAATGCCTTCACACTTGTTAAAGAATTTTGTAAACAGACAGCAGCAGATTAAACCATTGCTTTTGTTCTAATAGGTAACATGCAGTGAAGTCTGGCAAGGCACCAAATAATTACGGGAATTTTGCAGGCCTGCGTATCAGCAACTGCAAAAACGTTTTTCGCAACTGTTCAAATAATCACATCTTCGATGTATTTACAAGTAAGTTCCCAGTGACAAAGGAATGTACACTACGGTAACTTTGTTTAATTTTATTTGTTTTGCATTATCCGAACGCAGCTCATACTTGGTATAGTATTGAGGTGTCTGTAAGAAGTGTTTGTTACACTGATCTGTAATGGAGAGGAACAGAAGCATGCAACCCAAAACAGTGTGTGATTTCCTCAGACACTAGAGCGTTGTGGTGAAGTTAACTGTAGCCTCGCTCGAATTCAGCTGCCAAACCAAGTGTACTTCGCTTTCTCCGACCACTTCAGAACGCCACTGATGTCGAGAAGTCGTTGTTTTGTTGTCAGGTTTCAAACGACGGGGATGGATGCACACTCGAAAATACCCTTCGACCAAGAGCACGAGCGTTAGTCCCCTTCACGCGTTTTCCATTAGTCAACTGTTTGTACAGGAAGTCCCAAAATTCTCATTCGCGCCCGCGATGGATGAAAATCGAAATCAAAATTGTAGTAACTTACGTGCTACATAGCTCAACACAGCTCAAGCAGAAATATTATATATATATATATATAATGTTTTTTAAATACCGACAAACTCCGACAGGCTGTCCCTCACAAAAATATGACAAAATTAATATACACTTTCCCCCTAAAGTGACTTTTAAGGGAACTGTGTGCCCCCACAAAATTCTAATTTAAAAAATGCTTTCACGTGTATTGCGTGTTGCCTACATGTCAGTTAACAGACATTTTGTTTTGAGAATAACGTATGGATTGATAGATCGAAAATCGTCCACCTGAGAGTATTCCGACAAGATAACTTTACTTTTTTTGTAAATTTGGAGGTGCTGTTTTATAAGATGTCTTACAAATTCGCGTACATCTGAGTGTTAAAAATTTGCATTCATAAATAAGATGCCAACCCCCATTTTCACAATGAGGGAGGATGATAATGCCAACCACGTTTTTAGTGGTGTAAAATCTCCGTTCTGTAAAAATCACAAGTCGTTTATGGTATTTTAAACGAAAAGAATTTTAAATTTTGATTTTTCGCGGCGCATTACTCCTTAAATAAATCGCTTCAGGGGAAAGTTACACAGACATTTTCGTTATAAGGAATAACTTGCTGGAGTTTGTCGGTAATGTTCAAAACACCCGGTAAATGTATATATATATATATAATACGTATATAAGAAAAATTGAATGACTGACAAACATACATAAAAACGCCCAGCCTCAACCACTGGTCCTAGAAACATGAAATATTGAGGATACATTCATCATGTAATGTAGGCAGCCACTAATGAGGAATTTTTCAAAATTAAACCCCTAAATAGTGAAATAGGGGTTGAAAGTTTGTATGGAGAAAAAATATTATATTGTCCAATTAACTCTAACCGTCGTGAAAGTAATAAAAAAATAAATAATTAAACACATCGTTAAAAGTTTCTTAGAAATAAACCAATAGTAAAAGGTTTCTATTGACTAGAAGCTTTGCAAAAGTATTCTTAAATTTAGAAAGCTACAACCTATAATCTAATAATCTAGTCATACGTAACACAAAATTGCTATCGTGAAATCGTAATTTAGCAATATTGAACACATTGTCGCTATATGACGTTATGTACATTTTAAATCGCGCTCTTTAATTTATGTTCCCTGAGATCTAACTACAAGTTTACCTTTGCACCATCGACTTACGTATATTATTTCGAATTTGTATTTTTGTTGTTTGGAATGGTTTTGCTGTAATGGCACTAGGCTGCAAGTCAAAGCTCTGTATCGCAATGTAGTCGAGGCCACTATTTTAACTGGATCAGCTCAGGGAGAAACAGTGTTTGTGCCACGTATTCCATTGATTTCCAACGACCTACCTGTTCATTTCAAGAGACTGCAGTTTCCCCTCAAAGTGTGCTTCGCGATGACGATAAATAAGTCACAGATGTTTTTGGCAGCAGCTGTTTACGAGACTTCGGAATACAGGTAATAATCAGTCATGGAGTATGATGATCTACTTTAATAATACAATGCACTTAATGCTCACGCGTGAGTAGGGTTACCAGAAAAAAACAATTTTCATTTGTGGTGGTTTCGTCAACATTCATTTGCACAAAACCTGATAATATGAAAATAATAAGTAAAAAAATACTGTCTTTTGTCAGGTAAAAAACGGAAAATTTCGATCGCTATGAACAATCCGGCCAGACGCAAAAAAATTGCTTAAATAGGATATGTCCTTCTTTTGCCGGACGTCGGGTAACCATGAACGTGGAACGCTGATTTCTTCTGTGTACAGTGTAAAGTGAAAATAGTTAAAATTAAAGCGTCTTGTGTACAACGTCCCGTGTACGTACTGGAAACTATGACTGAAATAGTTCAGAACATTCGCATTACCTCATCATTAGATTAATATGTTGGAAATTCTGTTTGCTAAAATAAAAGGAAAAGTAAGTGGTTATTATTGTCCCTTCTACTACCAAAAAGTCAACAAAAAATATATACTGTCAACATACGCACCAAAAAAATGACTGTATTGCAGAGAAAATGTAGTTAATATATTACTGTTGATTGGTGGGTTCAACGGTATGGCCTATATATTAGAACGTCGGAGTACAACAAGTGAAGTAATTTATTGATCTGCTGTCCAAGTTCAGTGATTTAGGAGGGGGGGGGGAGTAAGTTTCAATTTTTAGAGGTATTTAAAACCCCACTTTGGTGTGGTTGTACAAATTTATAAAGGCTAAATTTTGAAATAAACCGTCACTAATTATGGCTAAAATACGAAATATTCTCGACGGTGAAAAAGTTCTACTTTTTAGATTAAACACTAGTTTTACCAAACCTCCTTTACAATGCAAGCCATTTAGCGTTAACGGAAATGCATTCACGTGGGAGAGTTTAATGCGCAGACAAGTTAAAGAAAAAGGTTAGCACTGCAAAAAAATGAAGGTAATTCACGCTAACGATTGTACACTGGGCCCCCTGAAGGGTCGGGCATGGCAGCCCCGCCGGCAAAACAGACCCACGACCGACGATGATTATTTAATTTCATTTGTCGGGTGTGCTGCACCTGAGGGCGGAGTCCCCCCTTTCAATCCAAACCAACGCCCCTTCTACCCCACCCTCTCTCCCCCTAGCACACCACCCCACAGACCATGCATGCACACTTCCAACGGACCCCGTATCGGATTCCAATATTGTCGGTGTTGGGGCGGGTTTCCACGCCAGTACACCCGCTGCAGCAAGTGTTGATCGCAGTACAGCTGGCCAAACAACTAATTGAACACTTCTACAGACAACCGTATGCGTATGTTAATGTAAACATTAACTGTCGCACTCACAGTAGTGTTGAAGGCGTATTAGGAAACGCATATATTTTTCGTGGTCCGTTTTTTTTTTTTGGAAACGTAATGGTTAGATAGATGACCACACAAACATTATAATCACAGAAATACAATTTAACTGGCACACAGGTGTGGCTTATGTTTCGTCACAACTTCGGTACTAAACTTGGGCATGAAAGGCCGTACGTTTAAAAGTGAACAAGTACTTATTGGAATGTTAATGCATAACAACGAATAAGCTTAGCTACAGTCAGAAAAAAAGAAGGTCGACATAACGTTTTCCATTCTCAGCAAAGTATATAACTTATAAAACACAGAAGTTAAATTATTGTAGTTTTTAAATTTATAATTGTTGTTATCAGTGGTGAATGCCAGTTCATGTTTAATTCCCTGCTTGTGAATATTCTCCCACAACAAATTCAAAACCCATAATAACTTCTGCTCGCTCCCAATATTTCGTGAGTTATGCGAATTAACGATGGGCTGTTTGTTTTCTCTGCGAAAGGTGGAGGGGGGAGTACGTGGCACCGGAATCTAACCCCCTCTCTCGCTCCTGCATTACTGTGGGTAACGCCACAACCTCAGAAGTCGCCGTCTTCAGCTGCCGCCGGCCCTGATGAAACAACAGAGAACTGAAGGTTGCAGAGGTGAAACAGCCGCCAATAACGCAAACTCCGGCCGCACATGCCAGCAAGATGGCGTCACTGGCCAGCAACATGCTGGGACGCCGTTCGTCAACCAGCGCCTGGTAACATACTCGCCAGCCAGCAGCCCGCAGCCTGTAGAGATCTCCGGCAGTAGCCAGTCAGACACAGCCAATCAGAGAACGGGCACGCCTACATCAAAGGAACCGCAGAGCTACTTCGCCTCTGTGCACTTTCTACTCCTGTGATGAAACCTTGACGACGCGAGTGCTCCGGGCGAGAATGTCGCAGCAGAAACATCGCTCTAGCCATCTCCCTCCCTCACGGCATCTTGCACTTTTCGTCATACGCCCTCGTCGAGAAAAGTGGGAGTGGAGGAGGGTGGGTTAAGAAAGGAGGGGCGGGAAAACCTTATTGCTTTCTTTAATTCACTTCTCCCCTCGTGCCACCACCGTGTTTAATCTATTCTGCCTCCCGCCTTCACCTTTATACATCCCGGCCCCCATCATCATCCATCTGCCCCCGCTTACCATTTCCGTCAGCAGAGAGGAGAGCGCATAGTTACCTGCCAATGTTTTAACAGGCCTCTCCCTCCCTTCTGTTTTTTTGTTGTGTTTCCTAGGACGGAAAACAGGCCCTTTTGAGCAGCGGGGTTGTCTAACACGGCCCCGCTAAAAATATACCGACGAATTTCGCGAATTGATTGGCCTGCTGGCTAAACTTCACAGTCCTCTGCACATTCGGGTCCACTGTTGTTGTGTATTACGAGGCTGCAGCTTTTGTGCTATATAGGCTATTCACGGTAAAGTGAGGACTTTTGAAAGCCCTCTCATTTGGAATAATAGTCAATAAATATGTTTTATTTTAGTCTTAGAAGTTAACTTCCAAGTGCGATGGAATATACACACTGTGCGTATTACTTACATGGCAATTGTTAATTAAAAAAGGTGGTTAAAGGATAAAAAATGGCTGAAAGGAAAAAGTAACTAGGGCTCCAAAAGTGCTCACTTTACTGTGAACAGTCTATACTAATTTGTACTCTCGAGGTGGCTGTCCTATTTATTAGTTGTATGTGTTCACTTAAGCAAGCTCAAAGGCTTGTCAAAACACTGAGGTCCAATACCGAAAGTAACAAAAACTTGCCTTCCCCGTTTTTTTTAAAGTCCTTTACACTTTGGATATTCCAAGCAAAGAGGCACGTTTATGGGTAGCATGGAGATAATAATGCAGTGCTATATGTATTTAGTCACGAGGAATAAACGGGTAAAAAAATGTTTACTTCGTAGGCGTCAGCCTCATGTGACTAAGAATGTGTCCCATTTCATATATCATATTTCAATGGATGACAGGCCCCACACAAAAAAATGCAGTCACTCCAGTGGGGAATGCCGTAGCCCTAGACTGCACCTTTACATAATAATAAAATTAATAATAATAATCATAAAAAAAAATATTATTATTATTTTGTTAGCCCCTTCTTTAAAAACAAATGTACTCAGCATGCGGTGCTTTTTAACTCAAATTTTGTTTGCCTGTTCGGGGGGATTTTATAGTAAATATATGTTTGAAGTCAGTAAAATGAAATAGTCGAGTCGGGCACAAGGCAGTAGGGCGGTGGAGCGGTGGAGCTGTTCATACTCTGTCATTCCCGTCCCCCGGCGGTCATCTTGTCCGTCATGTTCGATGTAGGTGACCTCCTTGACCTTAACCTTTAATCTTGACCCTGGTAACCTTTGATATTGGAAACCCCAAAAAATCCCAAATAATTATTAAAAAATTTATTATTAAAATTTATTTACAAAAATGTACATTTCCGAAGGTTTTCCAACACTGCACTCAGCAGACGACTGACCCCCACCACTCCCGCATACAATATATTTGATTCCTCAATTGCCCCACTCCCTCCACCAATTACTCAGCTTCGTTCAACCCCCACACATGATTCTCGTTTGCTAATTACTCACCTTCATTCGACCAATCAGTCGGCAGGCCTCCACTCCCACCAATGTTTCTCATTGGCTAATTACTTGCATTCGTTCGGCCAATTAAATGCATTCACCCCACCCACACCAACGATTCTCATTGGCTAATTACTCACCTTCGTTCGATCGCCTTCCAATATATTTAATTGCTCTACCAATTAATCCATCCCCACCAACGATTCCCATTGGTTAACAACGTCATATGACAAACTCTCACTCATTGGCAAATTTCTCGTCCGTTTTCGGAAACCTTCGTTCCGACAAATCAGCGACCTACTTTATTCGCAATTGCGGACTATTTTTTTCCTTAAACTCTTTATAAGGCGCATCTCGAGCCCCTCGGGAAAGCAGTCATTTTCTCGATCTTAAAAAATTAAAATGTACGAGTTTTGCCTGAGCGGCCATAAAATCTTTTCGGCCATTTTAGCATTTGGAAGGGTACGCTAGCTTAGTGCCTTAAACAAATGGGACGAATTGCCGTACCTACAGAAAATATTTCTCCTGGTATACGCACCTCACGAAATTTCGACTGTATTCAAGTATTTTCCGGCCTAACTACAGCAGGACGAAGACATACGGGTCTGCCTCTCGTGCAAGGAGTATTCCGAGGACTGCACCGCCTCGGTTCCCGACACCCCACATGGCAGGGACTGGTGCAAGGCCCGCCGAACAGCCCTAACGACGTCCCCGTGGAAGACGCCCCTATGGAAGACATGCCCGTCAAAGTTATTTACTCGCAAGCTGTATCTGTGGGAGATGCTCCCCTTCTAGAAATTTACTCGCAAGAATGAGACGACGGCGGCGAGGAAAGCAACCCAGAACACAGGTGCCCGATGTGAATGGACCTCGATAAAGTTTTAAATGACTTTGAAAAACAATTTTGAAATTAAAAGAATTTCTCAGTGTGCACGGGAACTTAAAATTTTTTATATAACAAAAATATCTAGTGAAAAAAAATGTTTTGCAACATCCAAGGTTTTCGCTCGTTGGATTCGTACACCATCAAGGAGATTGCCTTCTAGTACAGTGACGAATACGAGTAAACCAAATCTTACACTTTTTTACAGCCATGTCCATGGCAGTACCTCGACCGCACCACACAACAAGCGTACCACCTAAAGACGTATGAAACGCATGGACTAAGGTTGGGACGAGGGAAATTTTCCATACGACAGAATTCCCAATGTATTGGAAAAAGCCATAATTTGCGAGTACCCAGTGTTTGTGATTGGAAGACGTCAAGAGTCGGCGATTCGTAATGAGTGCCCCATCGGAACGAACGTCGTAGACCTTCCCGAGCAGCGCTGCTGCCCGCCGTTTCGACAGCTCGTCGAGACGTACGCCACAAGACTTCAAGAGTGCAAAAATCAAAGAAATTTCTGTGCTCCGTGCAACACCAAAGCCATAAGACTATGGAGTTATGCTAGCCCATGGTACATTAAAAAATGTTTTTGTGTGTAACGCCATAACTCAGAGAATAAACTCGCTAAAGAAAGCATTCCTTTGATTTTTTTACTAAGCAGAAGAATAATTTCGTAATGTGTGCATAAATAAATGTGAAACAAATATATAATTTTTTTATCTCGAGTTATTTTCTGCTCACGTTAAGTTAACAAGAAACACTGTTAATATATAAAAACAATTAATGTATCAGTTTTGTTATAATTTTAAGAAAAACATCTTTAAAATAAATTAAAATATTTAATGAGACTCTAGCTAGCTACGGCCACAACCACTCAAACTATGTATATATTTTATATGTACGAGGATTATTCGGAAAGTAAGGTCCGATTTCTTATAAAACATAACCCCCC